>LOEQ01001524.1:311304-334667 GCA_001685075.1 Bramus lutescens
TCCTTCATGCAGAGAGGATACAGGCCCAATAGGTATGAGAGGTGAGGAAGTGGAAGATGGATGGCTTCCCGCTTCCTGGCATGGCCCATGCTGAGCTACCTGGCCTGACGAATGGGGTATCCGTCTTGATCCTGTGTGTTCCCTGGGTTCTGATGTCACAACCTTGTTTTGCTGTGCTTTGAGGAAATGCCCCTGGAAAGCTGGCCCAAGGTCTTCTGATCCCAACAGACAGAGACATTCCATGCTGGGCAGGTGCTGAAGCTGCACAGCCGCCCCTCATCCAAGGTGTGGCCCTGGAGGTGGCCTCAGCTGGAGCTCCGTGGCCATGAGTGGTCAGAGATGGTGAGATTCTCGAGGGTGGGTGTCAGTGAACACGCGGGCAGTGGTTGCCCCAGCTATGAGCGCAAGGGTTATTATCCCCTTCAGTCTTACTGTTGAGTCAAACTTTATGTGGCATAGAGCCCTGATCCAGGGTCTCAGAGATGGTCACCTAAAGTCTCTTCAAGAGTGGGGACACTTCCTAATCACCAGATTCACTCTGTCACCCACCTTCTGGCTCAAGATTCTTAAGGCTAGGGGTTCTAGAGGAGTCAACACGGAGTCTTGGGAGGTCACTGGGGGAAAAGGGGATAGCCTGAGGGGATGTGGAAGCCCTTGGGGCTGGTGTGAGCAGTAGGCTGGGGATAGGAAGGTTCTAGAGAACCTGTCATGGGCCAGCATCTACCAGGTCCGTGCTGGGAATGAGGGATGTCTTGAGTTCCTACTTGGTGTCCCAGCGTAGTAACAGCTGTCCTGAGCCAGCAAAGCTTGCTGTGGCCAGCCAGCTGCTGGTGCAGCGGGCTTTTGTATCAGGCTCCAACAACTGGCTGAGAGTCACATCCCTGCTCTGCAGATGAGAAAATGGAGGTTCAAAGTGACTTCAGGACTGGCCCAGGGTCACACAGCCATAAATGACAGATACAAGCTGGGATTCCTAGAGTGGGGGCAGGGCAGGAGCCCAGCGGTTGGATATCTGGTCAGCGTCTCTCTCCCAAGCCCCTTAGACCTCTCACAGGCCTGTGAATGGGAGGAGAGTTTCTTAGTTCCCAAGGGGGCAGGAAGCTACAGCTTTAGTTCTCAAGCCTGGCAGCCTCCAGGCCTTTGGACCAGTGTGAGTACAAGATCGCATCCTCCCTACAGCTCGGTCCCCGATATCTCCTGCCTCTATTGGCTATAGCTTCATTACTATGTCCCGTTGCCCACAGTGGATTGGCTGGGGGCAGATTTATTCCTGCTGTCATAGCCAATGGAAATATGCTTTGGTCTGAGTTACCATGTAGTTACAGTGACCGCTGAGATTGGGGACTTCAGTCATTTATGGTCCCCAGCGGAGATAGCCAGTCCAGGGGCCAAGCCCTGCGGGCTATGCTCCTGCCATTGAATGGAGGGACCCTCTCAGGTGGTGGGTAGGTTCTGAGTTTCCTGTTCTAGTGGCTCCACCAAGATGGGGTGACTAAGGCAGGGCATCTCCACTTGGCAGCCTAGATTCAGGTGGGGAGGGGGTCCGGGATCAAGGGAACTGCTCAGCCTCTGATGGCCAAGGTCTGAACCAAGGTGGCGCTCCAGTCTTAGGCATACACGGATCACTTGCCCCCCTCCGTCCGCTCTCAGTCGTGGCCTGCCCTTATACATCCTAACTTGTCATCCATCCCTGGGGCTCTGTCTGGGAGCCCAACTCTTGTGCTTTCCTTCCTGGCTGCCTCCCTTACCCTGTTCTTATTAAACCACTTCCCCAAACCCTGCCTTGGTGCTACTGATCAATTGGTCATAACTGCTGTATTCCGGAGCTCTGGGGCCTTCTGGGGCCTTGGTGCTCACTAGCACTAGGGACCTGGGAGGTTCCTATGCGGCACTTAAAGCGGAGAGACAGCAAGCAAGAATCTTGTAGCCAGAATTGCCATAAACCAAGGGAAGAACAGCAAACCCATCATAGCTCCACCATGATGGTGTGGGGTGTTCTTTTATTACCCTGCTCTTTGGGGAGGGACATCGGCTCAGGCATATGTGGATTGCTGCAGCCTTGCTATGTCCTCAGATCCAGCACTGACTTACTTCAGGGGACTAGAATCCTAAGGGGAAACTCAAGTGAGGCTATAGCATGATTAATAAAAACCTAGAGGCAGATATCAGGGTTCAACCTGGAGGTCAGAAAAGCGAAACAGCCAGCCACTGGCTCTTACTTCCACCTCAGTCTGAAATGGCGATCCTGCCTCTAGGAATCTCAGGATGAGACTGTCCATCTGAGAGCTGTCTCCTCCCATTTTATAATCCTCTCTAGGGCTGGGATTAAAGGCGTACCTCACTACTGCCCTGTTTCTGTGGCAACTAGTGTGGCTACTGAGATTAAAGGTGTGTGTCACCACTGCCTGGTCTGTAAGACTGATCAGTGCAGCTGTTTTACTCTCTGATCTTCAGGCAAGCTTTATTTAGTAAAATACAAACGGAATATCACTACACGAGGCCAAGGAACATAGGGACCGTCTCAGCCATACTGGTCAGAGGCAAGGATTGTAGGAGAGGATCTCAGAGCATCTAGGGGGTAGAGGAGGAATTGCTTGAAGGCCCCTGTGTACTACTGCATCCCCAGGGACCTCCGGTAGGACAATCTTGCTACGGTCCTGGTACAATGTCTTAGTTACTTTTCAACTGCAGTGATAAAAACACCATGACTAAGCTCTCAAAAACTCACCCTCAGTGGCACACTTCCTCCAGCAAGGTTACACCTTCTACGCAACCTCAAACAGGGCCACCAACTGGGACGGAGCCTCCCAATGCTTTAGATTGCAGTGGATGTCTTATTGACATCACGACAAATGGTAACCCTTGCTTCCTTGGGTAGAGCCTCCTCCCACACTGACTCTGGGTCCCTGTGCAAACGGAGATGGAGCCACACAGGCTGTGCTGAGGCCAGGGAGCAGGGGCACACAGCAGTAACCACAGTGGAGGCCTCCCGCAGTGTCTTCACCACCCAGGCTGCCATGGCTCCTGTGGAGAGTATCTCCTCTGTGCTCAGGTCTAGGAATAGACCTAGGATGAATGTCACAGTACAGCCCCAGACAGTAGGCTCTGAGGCTCCCATCAGAGCAGCTGGTGAAGGAGGCAGGGAAGGGGTACTGGGAAGAGGGACTTGCTTCACAGGGGCACAGGATGACTATGGTATCGTCCTTGTAGAGGCTGAGACAAAGGATTGGAGGATGGGGTGCAAGGGACCAGAGCACTGGAGTGTGTGTGTGGTTTCCGCTCTGAAGCCTGGGTGGCCACAGGGGGACCTCATCTGCTCTGCCCTTCTGCAAGGAAATACTAGACTTCCAGCACAAAGAAGTCAGGGACCCGGAGATCTGGGGTTAGTTTAAATGAGGGCAGTTCTCTCTAGGACTAGGTACCCTCCTACCTTCTGGAACCAGGTCAATTACACGCTTTGGCAAGTTTCAGCCTAGTAAGCGACACAGTTCCATGAGCTTGCACACCAGAGTCTCCAGGGTTACTCCTCTGATCTGGCTTTCAATGATGTCCCAGGCTAAGAGCTGACCTGTGTTTGGAAAAGATGATTCCAATTAAACCGATAGTAACAGAGACACCCCACCCCATACTGCAGAGCCTGGAGGAATACATAGTGTATGTGTGTGGGTTTCGGGATTCCGTCTAGAATGGAGCACAGGGATGTATGCAAGGATTGATGGAAGGACCAGGGGGCCCATCCTGCCTGCATAGGCTTCTTGACAAAGGTAGGGATTAAGATGTGGGGCCAGGCAGACTAGGACCTGATTCTTCGTGGTTCTTACCAGTAGCCTCCAGATGCTCCTCCCTAGCTCACAGAGAAGCAGATATATAGAGGCTCTGAGCATTTACAAGGTACCCAGCATGGCTGGCTACACAGCAGGGTCACTTTGAGAAACCAAGGAGCGCTCTGTCTAGTACTACTGCCTGAGATACGCTGACCGTGGAGATGAAGAGGGATTGAGTAGGTAACACTGGTAGGGAAATCATGGGGGCCCTTGTCTGGTCTGGATGAAGGGCTTGCTGGCCACAGCCTGGCTCTGAAGGTCCAAGAAGGTCTGCTCTGCTCCAGAACCTACGATCCAGGCACACATTGGGTTTAGCAAACAAGAAGCCTGAGGAGACACTGTAGCTCCTGGATTTCCAGGGTTCTGTTCCCAAACCCAGAAAGTTCTTGTTTTCTGAAATCATGTTGCTGCTGGTACCTTAAGGAACACAGTTGCCAAGACTGGGCCCCTATATCTTTCACTTTCTGCTGCCCAGCAGACAGCTCATGGACCATGTTACCCAGTCCTGGAATCAGCTGCTCCTTAGCTGTGTCTGGCTTCCCTGAACCACACAAAGGATGGGGTTTAAATGGCAGCGCAGACAGCATGGCTCCTTGACTCTCCATGAGGACTTGACTACTTCAGTCCAAACTAGTACTGTTTTCCTAGCCTGGTCACTATCACTTCTTCAGACCCAATCAGCACGAAACATGAGGTATCCTCATTGTGCACTTAGGACCTTGCTGGCCAAGGGCACCTTGGTGTCTACAGATGACACTCCTGAGCCAGGCCAGCTCTCTAAGAGAAGGGTCTCCAACAACATGGAGTTCTGTGTGTGGCCCACCGACTCCATCCCCACTGGAGGGCCAGGACCAGTCTCCTGCAAGGTCTAGTGCTCCAAGGCCACGCGGGAACCTTCTTGAACGTATGTCTGTACTCTCCTCAGGTCAGTGGCTATGTGGGGGTAGGTCTGGTGGGGAACCCTGGGTTTCATTAACCTCCAGTTGTCCCCAGGCTTGGAAAACACTGCCAACTTAACCGACGCCTGTGGTGTGATTGTATCAGCACCCATAGACCCAAACCGCTTCCTTCTTCTGCCAGGCAGAATCACAGCTGTGTGGACATCAAGACATTGAGGTTGTTCTTCTAGGCCAGCCCCATCTGGATGGATTCTGCTCCTCTGTCCCACCCAGAAGACAGAGGCAGGAGCCTGGGGTTGTTGCCCAGCACACTTTCCCTGTTTTATGTGGTGCATGCCTTGTCGGAGAATAGAACCCAGCAGGGGAGGGCTGTCCACACAGGTCTACTTGTGCTGCAAATGCAAAATGCAGGACAGGCCTCCTGTGGGCCTCCAGGGCCACCCTGAGCCATAGAGTGCCTGTCACACCCCAGAGGAAGAACATTCGGGCTAGGATGGGCGGGTCACTGCCCACAGCCAGCCCCACATCTGCCGTGGGCACCTTGATTTACTGTCCTTGTTTCCTGACTGGCCTTCCCGCACACCGGAGCCCCTCCTGCCCCCACGCCGCCCCGTGCGGCTGAGCTTGGGAAAATCTATTACCACCAAGCCATTAATCTGGGGCTGCCGCCTCAGGCGCTTTCTGGCCCCTCTATTTAATGGGCTCTGCTTCCTGAGCTCCGGAGCCGTGCTGCTTGCCTCTCTTGATCAGCTTTGTTTAATTATCAAAATATTTGATGCAGAAAATTGACATTAGTTCTGAAGGTTCTGCCCTCCTCCCCCCACCCGGCTCCTGGTGACACTGAGTGGTTCAGTCAAGGCACCAATGGCCTTAAAATAGCAAATGGGCACTAGCCTGTGCTCGGCGAGGTGAATGCATGAGGATGCGGTGGGGGCATACTCCTGTGTTTCAAGGGTTCCTTGCCTGGCTACCAGGGGCAGCTTCTGGGAATCATTGGAGTTGGGTATAGTGTTGCTGAGCCATCATGGGGACTCACATGCCCTTTGACTGCTCTGAGTTAGGTGAGAGCCTTCTCTGCACACCTGGGCTCTGGCTTTGCTCAACTTGGGTCCTGCTAGGAAATAGTTCAGAGGTCTGAGGTATACTGCCTTTTGCGTATCCTATGGACCTTGTCCGTTTCTGCAGAACCATTAAGGGGCCTGGTATCTAGAGAGTCAGGGAGGAGTCTTCCAGGATAGCTGTGTATTCAGAACTTGTGCAAAGTAGAGCCCTAGCCTGGGCCTGACTGGGGCTGTAGGTCCATAGATCTGGACTGGGCTTCATTGAGGCTCTTCCTGTGTGTCGGTCTCTGAAGCCTTCTGTCCAGGCTAAACCTGGGCAATTCCAGAACATATCGCTGTTCATGTTCCAGGTTCTGAGGTCCCTGCTGGGAGTGTGGTCTTTGGGTTCTGTGTGTGTGGACGGGAATATGGGTGCACATGTGAGCTCCGTTTGCTGAGGCAGGTACGTGGCATGTTTGTCTGTGATCTCAAGCATGAATATATATGTGTGACTTGCATATGTCCCCTTGTGTGTGACTGCCTTTTCTACAAACACAGGCACAGGCTTCTGGTGCCCATGTGAACTTTCCATCCTGTAATTTGAGTCCCTTTTCTGTGTCCTTCTATGTGAGTTAGTGTTTGCTTCCAGCGGTCAGTGGTCACTGGATTTGGCTGCTTGCTCCAAATGTCCAAGCTTAGAGCCAGACTCAGTGTTGTGGCATCTGGAGTCACCACGGGCTTCTGAACAGGGGCGGCGCCAATCATGCCCCGAAGGAATATCTCTACTGTGACTCTGCTTCCGCAGACGCAGAATTCATTTATTGGCTGGTGGTCCCCTAGTCTTGGGTGCACAGGCCAGCGTTTGTCCTGGAATCAGCTTATTTTCAGATGTCAGATAATTTTCAAAACAGAAACTAGTTTCAAGGTTGAGAAGGTACAGTTATGGAAAACAAATAGCGGTCAAGCTGAGACTCCTGGCTTTTCACTTGCGATAGATGGCCCTGAGGGAGGGAGAGGACAAAGGGAAGGTGTCACAGGATTGGGGACTGAGCTCAGAAGCGGCTGCATTTTCAGGAGGTGAAGAGGAGAAACAGGCTGGGATGTGGCATGTGGCATGGGGCTCCCTGAACCACACAGGCTCTGGAGAAGAAGCCAAGGAGGGTTGTGGAGTCAGTGTCGAACCTCTTTGCCTGACTCCTTCCTGTACCACTCATCATGCCTGTCACTGACCAGTCCTAGGAGGGACAGCGCCATCTTTGTCCCCTGTCCACTCTATCTGGGGTGCAAGATGTCACCTTCGCTCCCTGTTGTCCATGCACTGTACAGCTTTTCCAGTCTGCCTCCCTTTCTCCTCTTGCACAGAAGTCAACACTCTGGGGGCTGGAGAGATGGCTCAGGGGTTAAGAGCCCGTTCTGCTCTTGCAGTAGACAGGAGTTCAGTTCCTAGAACCCATGCCAGGCAGCTCACAGCTCGCTTTAACTCCAAGCGATGTAACTCCCTCTTCTGGTCTTTGCTGGTACATGCACTCATATGCAATACCCCCCTTGCCCATTACATGTAGTTAATTTTGTTAGTAAGTCACGGCTGGAAAGATAGCTCAGGGTTTATTGCTTATTGCTCATGTAGAGAACAGGGTTTCAGTTCCCAGGAACCATCAGTAACTCCAGTTTCAGGGAATCTGACATCTTCTTCTGGCCTCAATGGTTACTGCATGCATGTGCTGCATAGGCATACACGTAGGCAGAAACCTCACACATACAAAATAAAAATAAATAAATAGTCTTTAAAAAAGGAGCCAGTACTCTGTGGTGTGTCTATATCTCTCTCATGATGTCACTGACATTGCCCCCATCCAAGTGAGACTGGCTGGGTCATCTTTACATGGAACCCATTCTGGGGGTGCCTACTTCCTGGGGAAAGGCTTTGGTCCAGGGAGCAGAGAAGGTAGATGTGTGATTTCCTGCACTTGTGTGGAGGTGGTAGTGGTGGGGTTGACCACATGGCTGCAGTGTGAGGAGCTTCTGGAAGGCCCTGATGTCAGTGGGAACCTGCAGAAGGAGACAGGGTCCTGGAAGCCTGAGGTACCACTCAGGATGCTTGCTTGCTCCTTGAGGCTGTAGCACGGTGCAACTGAGGCAGAAGATCTTTATTTTAGCAGCACTTCAGCCTGGAGCCTCCGTGCTGGCAGACCACAGCTCCAAGGGAAAAGTGTCTCTTCCAGCTTCTGGTGGCTCTATATGGCCCATGGCTCCTGGCTCTGTGGCTCCAGACTGGCTTCTCAGAGTCTGCTACACTCTATGTTTAGACCCGACACCCGTCACCAGACTAGGGCTACTCCAAATCCAGAAGAATTTCACCTCGGAGATCCTTGTCTAAGAGCTGGGTGGTACAGAGGGCACTGGTTGTTTGGGACCCAACACAAGACTATATTGGAAGATCAAGACCAAATCTAGCCTTGGCAACATAGTGAGTCATTTTCTCAAAATTAAAAAAAAGGAAGAAAGAAAAGAAAGAAAGAAAGAAAAATAAGGAAAAGGGAAAAATCAGGGGAGGGGAGGAGAATAAAATGAAAACGAAAAGTCAGAGATTATTAATTAATTATATATGGGAGTCTTATTCCAAATGCGGTCATTCTCTGGGACTAGGGTGGACATGTATTTTGTTAATCTCTATTCTATTACCCACTATCCCAGCTTCTTCTCTGAACCGCTGAGAAATCCAGGAATGTAAAGCCGTGCAGTAAGAGCCCACTGGGGCTTAGGGGACTGGGGAGGCGTTCTCCAGCTCTGAGCACTTGAGCCTGGGCCATCCGTGGATGAGAGCTACACGCAACTAAAGTACACCCAATACTGTAACCTAGCAGGAGGCAAATGAACGAACTAATAAGTAACCATGGAAACAACCTCCCACCCCACCAATGCCCTGAGGCCCTGGAGCTCATTATTCTAGGTGCCTCCTCGGAGGCAGTGGGCAGATGAACTTCCTAAGTATTCACAGATACCTTTTTTTTTTAAGTTGTAATTTTGGCAGTACAGAGCTTCTAACCTGGAATGTAGTGCACTCTAAGCAAACACTATACTACCCAGTGCTCATTGACTTTCTTTAATTTTGGCACAGGATCTCACTAAGTTGAACTGGCTTTGTACCTAGGCAGGTCTTGACCTTTGAAGTCTCCTGCCCCATCTCCCTAGAAGCTGGGATTGCAGGTGTGGGTGTGTGTCAGCATGCCTGGAAGGCCCTTTGCATTTTCATGGCCAAGCTGTGTGCTGCTTCTGGAGCCAAGGTCATTCCTGGGGGTGAAGATGGTGGTGGCCGCGTTTCAACTCTGTGGCCTCCTATCTGTGTTCCCTGACACCACCCTCACCTTTCTGGTAGTCAAGGCTAGGTCTTTGGTGTCAGCGATGTGGGGGGTGCCACTCTTGACAGGATGGGCTTTCTGGCTGGGAAAGCCTATGGGGCAGGGAGACAAAGCACTGAAGCCACTCTGAGGAGTGGGCTGGGGCTCTGAACCTGATCTAACCTGCTGGCCATGCGGTGGAAAGTCTCCCTCCCATGTGCTGGCCTTAGAGCTCCAGGCAGACCATTGCTTTTATAAATATATTTGTGTGGTTAAAGTCTGTCACGGACCAGGCCTGGTCCTGACACCTAGACTCTGGTTGACGTGATTATTGCCACACCAGAGACTCATTTTCTGTGTTGTCACCATGACCTGGCTTGTCCTCTCTTCATTATCCTTTCCACAGAAGGATGGCTCCTCTGTTGGCCTTAGGACTTGCCAAAGCAGCAAGGTCTTAGGGACACCCTCCAGGAGCCTCTTCCTCAAAAACTCCCAAGCTGTGTGATATCCGGTGCCCATTGACCAACTAGGCTGCAGAACCAGAGATCTTGCTGTGCCTCTCCCACCTCCAACCACCCTCCCACCCATGACTGCTTCCCATTGCCTCCGCTGCTCACCAGCAAGGACTTTCCTGGCTTCTTGTATTGCCCTCTGTGTTGTCAAAGTCTCCAGATACAGTCCGAGGAAGCAGGGCAGGAGGAGGAGAGGGGTGTATCTACTTGGCCCTTAGCCTCCTATCTACACAGAAAAGAGTTAAACTCTTTAACCCTGGCCTCTGGCATACTCCTGTAGAGAAGCCCCTCACCCTGCATCTCAGCCACCTAACCCTGCGCACATACCAGGTATCCACTTGGCTAGAGGAAGGGTCTGACCAGCCCTTCCCACCTCTTGGCTTACCCAAAGACGTTCAGCCCTTTTGTAGAGCTGGCTGCTATGATCCTAGAAGTCGGTCGTGGTTCTAGGGAGAGCACTCCCTACCTGTGAAATTTCTCTCTGCATCATGAATGGCGTGGCCACCCCTAAAGAGCTCAGGAACCTGGAGTCAGACCTGACCAGCAACTGCTGCCGCTGATGAGCAAAGCAGCCGGTACCAGGCCAGCATTGGAGAGCGGGTGGGCTCCTCAGTGGACTGTCCACTGTGAGGAATGGCTGGAGGACAGGAGCAAGCCTTGCCCTAACGCCTTCGTGCGTCTGCTTTGGCCTCCAGCCTCGCTTCAGTGGATATCCTGGTAGGTCCTGTCTACTAAAGGCCCCCTCAAATGGGGGCTCAGGTGAGAAGCCTTAAGACTTCCCCTTGTCTACATGGGGTATCTCCGATCTCACCTATCCCTGTTACACTGTGGGGAGCCCCAGGCTGCCTGGAGTCACACCTGATCCACGCTGCAAGGTAGAGATGTAAGAGGGATGTCTGCTTTGCCCATCTTATCCCTCTGGCTCAGTGACCATGACTGATTGTTTTCTAGGCCATACACCTTGGTTCCTACACTTACCCCAGACCCCAGTCCCATGCCCATCTCTACTTTCCACTTGGTTCCATGAGCCCCTGCAAGCCCTGCACATCACACTGAATCTAGTTCTGCCCCAAATCTCTCTCCTTCTCTGGTCTCCTAGTGGGTTATCTGGTGGCTCCCCCCTCTTGCCCTGGGGCCATCTGGGTATGAGAAAGCACAGGGAAAGAACCTCCACCTAGTGGTTATAATACCTCAGTTTCAGGATTCACGAGACCCAGGTATGGGGAGACAGAAGTCTTGTCCAAGACCCTATGTAGTGATATTTTGTTTGTGTTTTAACAAATAAAGCTTGCCTGAAGATCAGGGTGCAGAGCTAAGCCACTAGAGGCCAGGTAGGGGTGGCTCACACCTTAATCCCAGGACTCAGGGGACAGACGGATCTCTGTTAGTTCAAGGCCACCCTGGGCTACATGAAATTAATCCAGTCTAAAAGAGAAACAGAAATCACACAAAGGTGATCCCAGCACTTGGGATCCCACACCTTTAATCCTAGCACTAGAGAAGTGGAGACAGGCAATGATCTGGCTGAGGGGAGAGAGGAATATAAGGCAGGAGGAGACAGGAGCTCAATGCAGTCTGAGGAACAGTGCGGACAGGATCGCCCCTTGGTCTGAGCATTGGTAGAGGTCAGAACACTCTAATGGTTGGCCGCTCTGCTTCTCTGATCATCAGCCTTTACCCCCTGATAGCTGACTCTGTGGTTTTATTACTAATACTAATTAGAATTTGTGCTATAACCCTACTTTGGCCCTGGGCTTGTGGGGACATGATGGCTCCTGGGTGTTACGACTGGGGGCAGCTTCCTGAGAATGACCTATGATAGCTGTGTCTCTCTGTAGAGCCTTCCTCAACTAACTGGTGTAGGCTGGTCCCTACCTGCCTCCCTTAGAATCGGTTTTGATTTGTACTTAGAAGTTTATGGTGTGGAGCCATGCTATGCATATTCTGCGAGTGTGCCAGCGTGAGACAGCTGCAGTTCAGCTTCTGGCGGGCAGGTAATGAGCCCTGCAGGGGTCTCAGGCCACCCCATCCATCACTTTTCAGATTGGCCTGGATTTCAGATGTATCCCTAGGTGGGAACACTTTTACCTCTTCTCTATGAGGACTTGATTTTGAACTTGAGACTGAATTCAGGTCCCCACAACCCTCATTTACTGGGTGGTAGTCATAGCGGCTTTACCTCTTTGACTCCCACATCCTGAGCCATATAGTGGGGCACCGGCCTGACAAGTGTCCTGTGATGGAGAACTAAGAGCATGCAGTAGGCTGTTATTAGGGGTCCCCCAAGCTCTAGAAAGCCTGGAGTGGGCTGGTAGAGCTGGCCCTGTGCTTGCCTCTAGGCATTTCCTGCAGCCTTCCTAGCTGGTGTAGGTGTGGGTGTATCTTGTGCAACTGGGATTATCTCCAAGGACCCTTTTCTGACTCCTTAGCCACTTTAGCTCAGCCCTTTGGCTGGGAGGCACAATCAGAGCTTAGTGCTGCTACCTGGAAGATTGGCTGGTGGCCAGGGTTAGATGCTGGTCTGAGGGAAGTTCCCCACCCATTGTGGCTGTCCTGGGAGCACTGTGGGATCATCGGTTGTGGGGAGTGGGTGCACCCGGTGTCTGTCATGACTCTAGAGAGGGCCTAGATGTTTGGAGTGTCACAGAACTTGCTGGCCTGGGAGTGAGGTTCACAGTGTCCTCTGTATCTGAACATCACAACGGACTGATCACGGCACTCTGAGCTTCCTCTCTGGTGTAAGCTCAGACCCTGCAGCTTTGCTCCTGCAGAGAGTTCCTCTTGCTATGGGGATCAGCCCATGCCCATGCTATAATCAGGCAGGTGGCCCATGGTGCTCACTATGCACTGAGATGGAATTAACGTGTACAGTGCTTCCTTGGCCAGGTGTCAGTGTGGTCAGTGCCCTTCATGTTATTGGTTAGAATAGCCTGGGGCAGGGACTAGAGGTGACCAGGCCTGCCCTGAATAGCACTAGGGTCCTTAGAAGGGTATTTACTGAGGGAGGGCATGGAGACCCTCAGGCATGCCAGGGGGCCTGGAGGTTAAGAAGAGGATCCTGGGCTGGGATGTTGCAGCTTCTGAAAGCCACTAATTGTCTGTCAGACTAGGGACAAATGCCTCCTCTCAGTTTCTCCACTGATAAAAAGGAAGACTTGACCAAATGCTGCTGATCTTTCCTGGGATTCTGGGCTCCTCTCTGATCACCTCCAACTCCAGGGCTCTGAACTGTGAATTAGAGTTTGTGGTATGGAGTCTAAAGAGGAACCTAAGTTTGGTGTGTTCCTGGAAGTCCTTCCCCTAGGTAACACCATGGGATCAGAGAGACCAGGGTCTTCCAGGCCAGCCCTTTTCTGTAGAGGGAGGTACCAGAATGGCAGAGAGCGGGCTCTGCTGGGTGAGTTAGTGGGTTTCACTTGCTGCTCTGAATACAGGAGCCAAGGTGAGATGCTATGCTTAACCTCACAGAGTGGGAGAACCCTGGAGTGAGAAAAACAGAGAGGTGGGGAAACGGGGAGACCCTGGAGTGCTCTCCAGTTAATAGGCAGCGTGAGCCCTGGGAGCTTGCTCCACCAGGACAGACCAACCAACCCTGTCTCTACCCCTTTCCTCCCAGCAGGCTCATGTTGCTGCTGGTGGCCTGAGAGTAGGGTCTGATCCAGGTCTCAGTTCCTGAATTCTCAGCTAAGACACAGTGAGACATGCTCAGGGAAACACTGAGTCTGAATTTCCCATGAAAGTGGTGTCCTGTTTTTAACCTAGCGGCCCCAGTTCCAGTCATATTGACCCGTGTAGCTACCGTGTGTCTACCCAGAACCAGAGCTGGGCCTGGAAGATAGCTTCAGGCTGACCACTTTCCTGAGATAGAGGCTGTGCGTTGCCCTCCTCCAGGTAGTAGGGAGGCCTTCTTCATTCTGGAAGAGTTCCCAGGAGGGCATGGAGCTGTGGGATATTGTTATTCAAAAAGATTGCCAGTCACTGGAGTGGGGGAGGAGATCCAGCCTACATTGAGGTCCTAGAACTGGAGGTCAGTGACCGATGGGGACCGCCATCCCTGCCTCCTGCCTCCCACAGGCCAGGAGCTTTCGGCTAGGGGTTTTGGGGGGAGGGTTGTTCCACCACATACCTCATGTCATAGCCAGTTGTGGAGAAGCCAGGGCTGAACCTGTGGCTGCTGAGCTGGCAGACGACAAGGTGGAGGAGCTGTTCTAGTGGGCTCGGGGTCTAGTGCTGGCCTGGTCACCAGCTCTCCCTGATGAAGGACAAGAGTGGTGGAGCAAAGGTTGCCCTTCCATGCCAGGTCAGTGGGTCCTCAAGGGCGTACACTATCAAAATGCTGTGGCCACGGGCAGGGGGACCAGTGTGGAGCTGCGTGTCTCAAGCTACTATTGCATTTGATCCGTGGAGCCCAGGACGTCTCTAGGAGAAAAATGTGGAAGCAATTACCCCAAAAGCCGTCGTTTGAGTAATTCCCAAAGAGACACCAGGGCCGCTGCTTGCGAGGCCTGGTGCGCGGCGCCCTAATGAAGCAATTAAGGCAAGGATCCTCTGACTTTGATCTCGATGGGGTAATTTTTACAAAAACATCACGGAGTGATAGATACCCATAACTCAGAGTCCTTAATTGTACTTAATTTGTTTGGAATACGAATGTGCATTTAATTAAACCCCAGCTCGGCCCGCAAGCTTCAAGCGGGGCTGTCAAGGAAAATTAAGACCCAGTTTGCTTTCAAAGTTACTGGTTTTTATCAGGCAAGGACAGCAGTCTTCGAACAGAAGGTTCGAGATAATTAGGCCGAGAACTACAGCCCCAGAAAGCAGAGAGGGGCACGATGGTGGGGGAAGGGCAGGTGAGACCCGGCCTCGGTTGGAGGCAGCAGGGCCCCTTGTCACCCAGACCCCAGCTCATAATGGGGGCTTGGAGAGGTGGATCTGTGTCATAGCTGGTACAGAGATCATGGTCCTGAGTGTCCCTCTCTGGGTATGTTTTCTCCACCACATTAGCCTCTGGTAGATTTGGCCATGAGAATATGCACAGCGTTTTTGGCTTGTAACTCTGGGATGATCCAGAACCATCTTTGGAGTGGGGGAAATTGAGGCACTGAGGGAGCATCTGGTCCTGTCCACGGTGGCTTAGGAAGCTCAGGTACAGTGTGAGTCTCCTCCCCTCCTCTCAGTGTCCTTCCTATCTGGCCTCTGTCAGCCCATGTCCCTACTGGGAGGTCATCCTGCTCAGTTCCAGTACCCTGGCCCTTGATATCAGGACTCTAGAGAAGATACTGGGGAGGCGTGGTGATCCTGATCATGGGGCATCCCAGCCAATAGATTAAGCATTTCCCTAAGATGGAAGGGCAGAGGGGTAGGATGCAGCCCATTTCACCATCCTGTCAGACCCAAGCTCCTCAGGAATGCTAGCCCTTGTTGGACAAGACAGTAGAACAGTCTTAAATGGGGATCAGGTGAAGAGAGACTCTGACTTTTCTCTCATCTGACAGTCATAGAGCATAGACATACAGGTACACACCCACCAAACACACAGATGCAAAAAACACACTCTGCATAGGATACTATAAGCATATAGACACACAGGCCTGTCCCACCATGTACACAGACACATGCATGCACATGCAGCATATGTCAGGGAATGCATGCAGGCACCTACAAGACACATAGCACAAACGTAGCACACATTAGGGAACATACACCAGGATATCCCACCATGTGCACAGACATACACAGACATACGTGATGCATCCATATACATGTATAAACGCCTACAAAGACACTCTACCCAGATGCATATACATACCCGACACATGTATACAAACACAAATCCACATTTAAGAACAAGGACATACTTGACACATGATTGCACACAGATGACACAATACTCGTACATGCATAAACACATACATACACACTGGTCTCTCACACACACATACACAGATACACACATATAAAGATACACACACACACACACACACACACACACCCCAGTGATCTTTCACCCTGCTGGTCTGTGAACAGTGTTGACTCAGGAGCTTGATGGTGTTTTTGCGCTATCCCGATAACTGTCTTAGACTGGGCAAAGACCTGAGAAGAGTCCACTCATTAGATCTCAGGCTGGCCTTACTCCCTTTTGACTCGAGGAAGTGAAAATCCCCACACAAGGTCACTGGACAGACATGACTTTTCCATCTCTGGTGAGAGGGATCTACAGTGTCCCACTAGGTCATATGTAGCTCAGCAGGAACCCCGGACCTGGACCTGCCCTTGGTCTCAGGCCTTGGCTAGTTCTGTGTTGACTCTGGAGAACAGTGCTTCCTGTCATGGAGTGGTGGCTCGAGGTCCAACCTAAACCCGGCAGAGGCAAGATGGGGAATTTTGTGTAGTAGCTATGTTACTCCGAGCAGTACTCTAGCCTGTTTTCTAGGCCATGTGTGCCTTTCTCATTGTCCTCTGCCTGGTATTAAGTTTCACAGTTCTTTCTCAGTAGACACTGGGTGGTATTTGGAGGTTAATAAATTATTCGGGATGTACCCAGTGAGGGAACACTCCGTCTCTAAAACTGTCCTTCCTGTAAAAAGATGGCCCTGGAGAGCTGAGCCCAGCTCAGTGTCTGATCCTCCCAGCCCCATGGCTCCCCTGCATTGGTAGAGATGCAGGCCTGGCTGTAGACACCAGTACAGGGCTCCTCATCTTCATCTGAATGGCGGAGCATCGTGGTGATGCCTTGCTCTGATCTCCAGTGAGGTCTCCGTTCACTCAGACCCTTACCTTGGTAAGCATAGTGTTAGCAAAGGTACCCCCTCTATCCTCAGGCCACTTCCATATCCCAGCCACGCCAGAGCGCTTGCTTACCACGCGTGATGCTGGGTATGGAAGTGACTGTGAGACACACTGGGTGACCTGGCAAAGGTGCTGTGTCTGCATCATGGGGCCACGGCAGCAAAGTGCAGGTAACGGACACTTCTTGCCTTTCAGACTTGAGGCTAAGGTGAAGGTCCAGCCAGGCTGGCCTCCTGCGGTCTGTGTTACAGAGTCTGCTCTCGAACCCTCTGGACTTCAGGTGTCTGGTGTAGTCTGGACTATGGCAGCCTCACCCATGTCTGCATGTCTCCCTGCATGGCCTCTCTGTGGGCAGCTTATCCTCCACTTCTTTTGTTTGTCTTTGTTTTATTGTTTTCTGAGACAGGGTTTTTCTGTGTAGCCCTTACTAATCTGGAACTTGCTAACTTCAAAACAGACATCCTCCTGGCTCTGTTCTTGAGTGCTGGGATTAAAGGTGTGCACCATAACCACCCAGCTCAGATACCCCCTTTTTATAAGGGCACCATTTTACAGTGTGAACTTAGCTATTCCAGTCATACCTGCCAACACCCTACTTTCAAATAAGGTCAGGACCTCCACATACCAATGTGGGGACATGGTTCAGCACACACTAGTCCCCGGAGGCTGCATGAGTTGAACTGCATTGGGGCTTTTGAAGAAGCTGTGGTTGCAGTGAGGCTGCAGACTCCTTAGTTACCCCCATTCCACCGTTGCAGACCTTATCAGGGTTTCTAACTACCTACTTGAAAAAAAATAGTGGCCTACTAGAACTGGGGACCACTGTGCCAGACCCAAAGGAGCACCAGGGTCCCTGACAGCACAGTGCAGATCAGGACCTCGATGGGTGGGTTTCAGCAAAGGCAAAAATCTCAGGAGAACTGGGAGCTGAGCAGTCATCGGAGGATTCAGAATCCTGAGATAACAGAAATGGGGACAGATATCAGCTGACAGTGAGGTTATCATGCCTACTCTGAGGACATCCTCCCTTTCTGGTTCACCTCCTGAGAGGGGTTCTCTTGTGGCTGGTCTTGCAAATGTCGGAGGTTAGAGGTTTGAGTGACTTGTAGTTACTGAGGATGAGTCCCACGTCTGGAGCCAAAGCAAACAGCCCTTGGCCCAGACCCGGCATCCTTGCTGCTCATGCCATCAGAGGGCTCGAGGGAAGCCTTCAGCGAGAAGCACCTCAAAGAAATGAGAGTGACTTGGGATGGAGACACCAGGCCTTGACGGGCACAGACTGCCTCCTGGTGTGGCACACACACATGTACCAGTTGCCAGCCATGGCTGCAGCATCCGGTTCACACCTCTGCCCTGGGAAACACAATGGGCCATTGTGAGGCAAACATACCTTTTCTGTCTCCAGGCAAAGGGGAGATGAATGATGACAGTCAGAGCGTTCGGTCCTGATGGTGTCACAGAATTGTCGTGGGGCAGAGCTGGTTTCTCTCCAGGGTCAGGTCTGACGCTGTTAGGGTGTTCTGTAATGTGCAGATTAAAGTGTTACATTAAACTGTGGCTAACATTCTACTTATGAAATTTCAGAGCAACAGACATGGGGAGGAAGAGAGAACCGACGCATGCCTTTGCACACGAACATGCAAATATGTATACATTCGTGTGTTGGCATATTTGTGCACATTTTTACATATAAGCACATGCACACTATGCATGCACACTCACAAGAACAAGCTGACCATACACATGTGCATGCATATGTATATACACAGTACACAAACTAATGCATAAAACACATGCATGCATGTGTGCCCCCTCACATACCTGCACACACATGTGCACATAACCACACATATACTTCGGCATAAAAATGCATACACATGTGTACGACAGTTATGGTCTCACATTCTAGAGCTGGCTGTGTGTGCATCCATATTTACTCTGACGTCCGTATGCCTTGTTTGCTTCCACCAGCATCTGGGCTGCCTGGAGCTCACACCCCTTTGGGTTGTTCCAAAGGGTCTTTGCGGATGGGTCTGAGTCCTTGCCAGTCCTGCTGTGTTTTTCCTTCCTCATGCTGCAAGTCTCCTTGGGAGGACCAGGCAGCACACTGGAGACACCCTGGATGTCGACTGCATTCCCACATCAATGTATCCACCTACTCTGCCTGCTAGCTTAAGAACACAAAGTTACCTAGTGGGCACTTGCTGGCTTTGGCTTTCATTTCTGCATAACCACAGCCATGCCACGGGTGGAAGCATTTCTCCCTTCCAGGAACTAAGTTTCATAAACTTCAGATTCTAAAGCCACAGGGGAAGGAAGCAAGAGTCTCGAGGGAGGTGAGAGGAAATGATTCTGCAACTAGACTGGGAGTTTGGGACCTGTCCTGTCTGGCCGCAAAAGGAGCAGAGCCTCATCTTGTTCTCCATAACACAGACCACAGCATGAGGACTGGCTTTCTGGCAGAACCAACCCATTGTTGCTGTACTATAACTGGGTCCCTGCTAGACTGACTGACAGGTCACAGTAAATGGCAGAGCTGCCCAGCCATGCTAAGTGGGTCTCACTGCAGCTTACCCTGGCATTGTTAGTACAGCAATGTTATGCTGACACACAATGGCGAAGGAGGCCTGGCATCCTTCCACGTATTTTGACACTGCCCAGGGCAAGTCCAGATCTTAAGAGGAAGCTCACTGCTGTCTATGACCATGAGGATCTAGCGCCATAAACCCGATTGCTGTGGGTGACACAAATCCCAGAGGCTGCCACCAGAGGGCCTAGGGTGATTTCTGCTTCGGCAGGTGAGTCTGAGGTTATGGTGGAGATTGGGTTTTCCCTGTATAGTTTGCTCTCACAGCTAAGTCTGTGCAGAGCAATTCATGAGCTGCTGGAACAATTGCCCATGATCTACGTAAACCAGAGATGCAGAAGTCTGGAGGCTGGAAGGCCAAGATGGAGTTGTGAACAAGGCTCTTCCTTGCAAGGCTCCTGGAGCCCCAGGTCGTGGCTACATCACTCCGGTCTCCGCCTGTGCCATCCCACCACGTCCCCCAGGTCACTGTCTCCTTTTAGGGTTTCTCTTTCTTGGGAGCACATGAGTTATTGAATCAGGACCCGCCTTAACCACCCCCTTTTAACTCGATTGCGTCTGTAGAGACCCCGTTTCAGAGTAAGTCTCTTTTATAGGTTCTGACATTTAGACTTGAAGACATCTTATTGGCAGACACAGCTCCACTGGTGAGAGCCCCCATTGCCCTGACAGCACAGTGTAACTGGGGATAAAGGACAGGGCTGCTGCTGTGTGATTTTGTCTACAGGAGCCATAGATGTTTCCTGAAACATTCCTCCCCTGAGTCCATCTGAGCTACCTACCTGTAAGCCCTGGGTTATACAGGCCACCCCACAGTTCCTCTCTTAGGTGTGGCATGTCCACACCTCAGGCTGCCCCTCTATCAGACAAGCTGAACGGATGACCCTGGTGACCCTTGCCTGGTGGCCCTGGTGGCCCTGGTGGCCCTTGCTTTTCGGGTCTTTCCTAGTTAGAGCCTCAGCCCATTGTGCTTCCTTCTGGATGGGGGGCAGAAAAGGGCCTGGGACGCCCTCTGAAGCCAGTCTGTGTTTCTGTCTTTTGTTGCAAGCCGTAAGAGTACAGCAGCGAGGGTGTGGGAAGGGGAGCAGGTCCCATTGCAAAGGCTGCCTGGAGAGTCTGAAATCTGAGCTACATGATGCGCTAGCATTTCGTTGAGCTCTTGCTGCACCATACTGTCCACACCCACCTCAGTTCTGTGATTATGGACTGCTGCCACCATGCATATCTTCCTGCTTACAGGGTCATCCTGTGTCCAGGGGGTGAGAAGAACACTGTGGAATGTCCACTGATATCCTCACTCAGGTGCTGGGTCTCCTTTCAGAAGACGGAGTGAAGGAGAGGAACAGGAGGGAGAGAAAGATGGAGGAATGCAGGTAGGAGAGAGAAAGAGAGAGAGAGGGAGAGAGAGAGGGAGAGAGAGAGGGAGAGAGAGGAGAGAGAGGGAGAGAGAGGAGAGAGAGAGGAGAGAGGAGAGGGAGAGAGATGGAGGAAGAGAGACAGACAGAGAGAGAGAGAGGAGAGAGGGAGAGAGATGGAGGAAGAGAGAGAGAGGGAGAGAGAGGGAGGGAGAGAGATGGAGGGAGAGAGAGGGAGAGAGAGGGAGAGAGAGAGGAGAGGGGGAGAGAGAGAGAGGGAGGGAGGGAGAGAGATGGAGGAAGAGAGAGAGAGGGGAGGGAGAGAGAGGGAGAGAGAGGGAGGGAGAGAGACAGAGAGAGAGGAGAGAGAGGGAAAGAGAGAGAGAGAGAGAGAATATGATACTTGGGGAAACAGTCTTGTGATATGGAGATTGCAGGGAGTCCCATCTCCAGAAGAAATCAAAGATGCTATCAACCACCAAAAGTGGGACCTTTCAGGAAAGGGTTTTTGCCTGGAAGCCTCTGGAGCTGTGGCCCTGTTGACTCCTCAGTGAGGCTCAATGAGGCTGGTGACCAACTCCCCAACCCCAGGGCAGTGAGAGGGTGATGTGTGCTCTATCAGGCCCTCTGACCTGTGGGACTCATGACAGCAGCAGCTGCAAAGTCTAGGATAGGGTGACCTTTGGCACAGTCCTAGCCTGTGGAATACACACAGTGCCATCTGGGAGACTGGTACTCCTTGCCTGTGGTTAGCTCTTTCTCCAGACAGGTGTATCTGTGGGGGGTGGGGGCGCTGCTGGACACAGCACAGTGCAGGGTGTCCCTGCAAATGCCCCGCACAGTCACATCCATCAGGTCATATCCTCTTGTTGACTCAGGGAAACACGGTCTCTGAGAACTTGACTGCTGGCTACCGAAGAAGGGCTAGCTAGGTACCTGTGCCTGTCAACCAAGCGCTCAGCTTCACCGGGTTCCTTTCTGTTCTGTCAGCCAGTGGAGCCATCCTGTCTGCTGAGTGAACCCCAGTGGTGACTTCGAATGAGCCAGCTGTGTCAAATGTGCTCTACTCCATAGTGATTCCCAAATCTCCCCCATGTGGCTCTCCCAAGCCTGAAGAATGGACAGCCAGCCATCTTTTAGCATTTGCGCTATCATCTCCTGGATCAGGGGCTGAATGGCTTCAAGAGCAGGAACCTCCCATGCAGCCACTTTTCCAGATGAGGTTTCCAGTGTCCCTGAGGTGAGGCTGGTGGTTCCTATTTGAGGGGACATCTCTGGTAAGAGGGCCTCAGAGAAACGACACAGGGTCCAGAATCCTATCTCTGCCTCAGTCTATTCCCCCGTGTGTTCTGCATCACAAAGCCAGATCCTCCTGAAGAGCACCCACTTGTGTGAAGGGCTTGACAAACCCCGGAGTTCAGTTTGTTCTGTTTCCACACTCGATGTGATTACATTCGGGTTTTGTTTTCAGTGTTTCTGTCCCTGGGGCTAAAAGAAATGAGATTATTGCAGGGCCACCACCGTGGTTCCCCGGTTCTCTGACTGTAACCGGAGCCCTGCTCACCCTCCTGTAGGTTCTCAGGGCAATCCGAGGCACCCCACCCTACCTCCGTGGCCACCACTGTAAAAGACAGCTGTAGTCCAGGCCAGCCACCGCTCGGCCCTGCAGCACTTGTTCCAGAAGGATTAATCACTGTCTACACAGGTGTCTGCACGCCTCTATTCCAGGCTCAGTAAGGACGAGCTCAGGCGAGCATGCACACGTGCATTGGGAAGTTTGGCGTGTATCACTAGATGCTCCTTGTGAGATCCTGGCTGATGCTTCTCTCTAAGAAGGCAGCTCCACAGCTGGGGAGATCTGACATTGTAACTGTGATATCACAGCCTGGAGATTTTTATTGACCAAGATCCCAGTAGGACAGAATGCTACAGAACCCAACTTCATCATCTGGTTCTCTGATACTTCTGGGACCACGAGGAGACAGTTGTCTGTGTGTCTGAGCAGAGGAGGGAAGTCCAAGAGAAGGACCACGTAAGCAATGGAGGGGTTGCTGGGCAATTATTGATGTCTTTCTGAGATGTCAAAGGGCTGTTTGTGGGATTGCAGGACAGGGTGAATGCCACAAGAGCAGATAGAAGGGAGTGGCCCTGCCCTGGTGTCAAGGGGGCTATGAGAAGACACCTATCTGGCCTTGGTATTCCAGATTCTGAGTGTTGCATGGTTTCTGTCAAGCTCCATGGCCAGGGTTCATGAGAGTAAGGGTGGATCTTCAGGGTTCCACAGGATTGGCTCCATTCACACCCCTATTTCTGTCTGAACTCAACTTGTGTCTGGATTCCAAGTTGTCCCTATGCCTAGCAGCATAGGACTGGCTCCCTAGGCAATGAACAGGAGGGACAGGGCGCCTGCGCCATGTCCAATCCTCATGTACCAGACAGGAAGGGCTAGGTACTTGTGTCTGCTCTTCCCACTGGGCAGCTGTGGGCAGGTGATAAGAAGGCAGAAGCCCATCTTCTGGCCATCCAGACCAACCATCTACATAGACACATGCCCTCGTGTGCTCATTCAACAAACATGGCTCTGAGTACCTGCTAGACGCAAGTATCAAGGTAGAGAGCATCAGTCACGGCACTAACTTCACTTAGTGTTCCTGTTGCTGCCTGAGATCCAGATCTGCAGATTGGAAAGAAATCAGAGGTTGTGACCTTACATGCCTTGTTGGTTACTGATTAGGAATAGAAAAGACACACTGAGGAAGGTGAACTGATTTCAGGAGAGCTCCTGGAGTAGAGATGTGCCCTCCTGTATTCCAGGCACAGTAAGGAAGAAACCAGGCGAGCATGCTTATGTGTACTGGGGAATGTTAGTATGTGTCCCTGGACCCTCCTTGTGAAATCTTGGCTGATGCTCTCTGTAAGAAGGCAGCTCCATGTCTGGGGAGGCTTGATGTGGGACCATGGTCTTTATTCTGCCAATTATATTTTAAATAAACGCTGATTGGCCAGTAGCCAGGCAGGA
>LOEQ01001525.1:5358-31525 GCA_001685075.1 Bramus lutescens
GCCTTTTATTTAAAGGTTTTTCAAGGCAGGGTCTCTGTGTAGTTCTGGCTGTCTTGAGACTCAAACTTTAGACCAGGCTGGCCTCAAACCTGCAGAGATTTGCCTGCACTGGGATTAAAGGTGTGTGCCACCACCAGCTCTTTTTAAAATCATTTATTCCACCATTCCCAAATAAAAACTTCATGGAATAATCTTTCTTAGACTTACTATTCTATTATTTATAAGTCTATTTTTTCTAGTTTTATTTATTTAAAAACATTGTTTATTTGGGAGGGGAACTTATGCATGCACAGGCTTGTATGGAGGCCAGAGGACAGCTTACAGGAGTGGTCCCCAGGCTGTCAGGCTTGGCAGAGGCAAGTGCCATAACTCACTGAGCTGTCTTGCTGACCTGCTACTGTGTCTTTACTTGACTTTATGGCTCATTGATTGATGCTCACCATCCGACTCAATTATTCTTATTATGGCATCTTGTAATTTTAAAGTAAAATCTTTAAAAAATATATTAATTGATCTTTTAAGAAGTGCTTCAGTCTTCCAAGTACTGGGATTACAGGTGTGAGCCACAACACTAGCTTCTCAAATTAAAAAAAATAGATAATAGTCAGTCTGCTGAGTCTTCATCCTCGCTTCCTCTGCGTCCTGGTGAAGCAGCCTGCTCCCATTAGGGTAAAGAACATGCCTGTTCTTTCTAATAGTGGCTGCCGTGGCTTCACTCTAGCTCATTTAGATCCTGATTCATTTGGTGCTTATTCTTGTGTGTGGTCTGAGGTGGGATCTGGTTTTATTTATCTCCAAATGGCTGTGCAGTCTTTTTTAACACCGTTTCTTTAAAAGTGTGTTTTAATCAGGTAATGTTCACGTCTCCTTTAGTCTGCATGAAGCTGCATGTCTCCTTGAGGCTGTTTTTGATGTGTGTGAAGTCCTTGGTCTGTCTGGTCTGTGTGCATCACACTTTCCATTATGGAGGTTTTATGGTAGACTATACCACCTGAAAGAATATTCCATCCTCCCTCTAGTACCTGAGTGCATTGTTTGCAATATGAAATTCTCTATCAGTCACCCACTTAAAAACTTGGTATATTTGTAAAAGTTATTTTATATATTTACTTAAGTGAACTGACATTTTATATTAGATTGCTCTGTCAGAAAATAAGAGCTCTTATTTGGTTAAGTCTTCTTTTGTGTCTTCTCTGGAATGTTTTAAGGTTTACCTCTAATGGATTTTACACATTTCTTATGAAACTTGCATTTTTTTCCACTTACTATTCTGTCAAGCAGGTCAGTACATGTTGACCTATTTTATTTTGTAAAATGGATACAGGGTAGTCTGCCATGCCCTAATTTAATTTAACTTTGCCTCTGTTGATGTATGCATGTTACTTTTAATTTTTCCCACTTCCAAGCAGTTAGAATTGGAATTGCTTATTCATAAACCATCTGGATTTGGGGGATAAGTGCTGCCAAGTTATCTGATGAAGTTATGCAAACTTAAGTGCATATGTACATTGTTTTCAGATCTTCAAACTTCTTTTTTAAAGAAAAACACCGCAAAATTACTCCTCTAAAAGTTGTGTTTGTTCATTAACATGGGTAATACACAGTAGCAGGGGCTGGGGGTACAGTTCAGTGATTCAGTGTGTGGGAGACCCAGGGTTTAGTTGCTAGAGCACTATGAATAATAAAGTAGCATAAGTCACAGCTTCTACCTTGAATAACTGGAACATAGTCTTGAAAATGACATTTATATACATGTGAAAGTTCTCATGGAAGGAGACCTTGAGTGGAGCCCAAAAGAAGGCATTGCTGAGTCTAAGTGTCACACCCTGAAACCCTCACTCAAGGGGTAGGAGCAGGTGGATCACTTGAGTTCAGAGCCAACCTGGACTGTACAGCAAGTTCCAGATCAGCCCAGGGCTGTGTAATGAGACCTTGTTTTATCCTCCCCTCCCACAGGAACATGCGGAAAGTTAGTTTGGTGTGCTTGTGCTTGTGGCATAGCTTAAACTGGCCTCACCTTGCCAGGGATAGGAACACCCTACACTAAAATGGTGTCTGTATGCAAAGGTAAGGAGAGGGCAGCAGTTACAGATGACTTTGAGGTGAGGCCCAAAGAAACACTTGAGGTTTGGTTTCCTTGACATCAGAGAGTCTTCTGGCAAGGTGACAAATCACCCTCAAATTCAGAGGTTGGAGTTAACAGTAAACACTAATTTTCTCTAGCAGTGTATTGTGGGGTGGGATGGGGTTGGTTGGGTTCGGGACTGGGATCTCTTCTGGTATTCAGTCAAAATGTTAGGTTCCAGTCCTCCTGCTGGATAGGCTGGAGGGTCCTCTTTCAGGGTGGTGCTGAAAGAGGTGGTGCTGGTGGCTTGTGGAGGCGTGAGTTTCTCCACAGAGTAGAGCGTCCTTAGACCTGACAGCTTCACCCCCTGATGGAGAGATCCAGTGAAACAGGGTAGATGCTTCAGTGCCTTTTGATCTTCCTGTTGGAAGCCATCCGCTGTCACTCTCTCCGCGTTCTATTCCTTAGAAACAAGCTATAAGTTCAGCCCACATCCAAGAGCAGGGGATCTAAGTTTCACATTTTCAAGAAGGAATGTCGAAGAATCTGGGAACAGATTGTGAAACCTACACACTGTCCTGTCTGTTCTAAAAAGGAGGAGTGGTGCTAACATTTGAAAAGGGAAAACGCTCTTCCCCCTCCACCACCCCCAGGGTATCTAAGAAGATGCAGCTGGTCGTAGTGGTAAAGGTAAACGGACTGAGACCACCCGCCCCAGTGCAGTAATGGAGCACCCATCCATGAGAGCTTTAGCTGAGGTGGGGGAGTGGGGGAGAAGTAGGGCGAGTGGAAGAATGGCGGCCTCAGAATGATGAGCAAACGACAAGGAAGAGAGAGAGACCAAGCATGTCAGAATTGGGAAGGAAAACAGGTTTTGAGGGAAAGGGGAGCTGATTTGGTTGTGAACATTCAGGGGAGATTCCTAAGGAGTCGAAATTGGACAGCCAAGATCCAGGTTGAAACCTCCCTAAAGAGGTGCCACCATCAGACTGAGAAGCCAAGGATAATGGCACTGGGTTTTGATTCTACTGCATGTACTGGCTTTGTGGGAGCCTAGTCTGTTTGGATGCTCACCTTCCTAGACCTGGATGGANAGGGGAGGAGGTGGAAGTTTTTAATAAATGAATAAAAAAGCAAAAAAAAAGGTGCCACCAAGAGGGATGGGGCAGGGGGCGCTGCAGTTCGGTGCAGGGCTGGAGAAATGAGGCAGATGTGTAGCATGAGGGTGAAGGAAGAAGCAGCTGCCTTCCTGGCAGGAGGGAAATGGAGCAATCCAGAGCCCTCAGGTTTGGGGTTTGAAAAGAGCTGTGTTTAGAACGAAAGCATTTGCAGAACTGTGAAGGAGATGGGCATTTAAATGTGGTAGAACTTTGGAAATTGAATTATCACATCAGCATAGATGCTCAACTTTTTAAATTGCTTGAGATTGGGAGAACAAGTGACTGGCATTCCAGAAGTTCCCTTTCTTTGATGTTGACATCGTCTGTCTTCCTGATTCCTTTTAGAACCACCATGGCTCCCAGGGATGGTATCCTCTGCAGGAGGAGTTTTGTCCCACACACTTCTGGGAATCTTTTAAGTGTAAGTGAAATCTGTTTTCCCTTATTTTTTTTCTCTCCACAGCCGCCTTCTAACTGTCCTCCACTCTTGAGATGTGTTATATCTGTGCGTGCTCAAGTATGTGCACCACAGCACACACGTGGAGATCAGAGCGCAGCTTGTGGCCACTGGTTCTCTCCTCCAAAGTGAGGCAGGACATTGTCAGGCTTTGTGGCAGACTCCCTTACCCTCTGAGCCATCTCACCAGCCATTCTGCTTATTGCTTTTTAAATGTTTTTATAAGAGACTGTAATTTCTTATCTCCCACATTAAGCATGATTCTCTTAAGTTTTTGTTAATTAACCTGGAATTTATATATAACAAATATGATTAAAATGACTGTCATGTAAATGGTAAATTGAGATCATACTTAATACTCACCCATGCATGTATGTCTATATAATACATAATCAGTTTTCACCTTAGGAAAATAGCTTGTAAGTCTTTGTATGTAACACAGTATATTCTAAGGTTTCAATAAAGACTTGAGGTTAAATGCAATAAGGACTTCTTCAGATTAAACATCAAGGTCCCTCTGAATCGTGTCTGCATTTCCTCTACCGTGTGGTATAGTGATTATTTTCCTGTTGTTTTTCTTGAATAAGATTTTAAGTCTACTAAATACTTAAGAGAACCTAAACCAAACTGGCAATAATTACTGTGGTTCTAAATTAAAGAGTTTTGCTTTGTTTGATGATGTTGTTGTTGTCCCTGTTGTTTTAAGATAGAATTTTATGTAGGTCAAGCTACCATGAACTCCCTGTAGCTGAGGTTGGCCTTGTGGAGCCCCTCCTCCCCATCTCCCATTTCCCCAGTGCTGGCTTTACAGGTACACACCATCCTTCCTAAAGAGCAGCATATATATACCTCATGCTGGGATAAAGGAACTATTTTTATGTTCCTTTTAGCACAAAAATACCTGATTGATTGTGGTCAGTATGATCTTTAAATCAGTAGGGCAGCCTTAGATGAATGGAGTCTGGTTTTGCAGAATACATAGGGGTTGAGCATGGGGGGCCAGGAGTATGAGAAGAAACAGCAGAAATGGAGGATTGGGAAAACCCTACTCTGTATAGCCCAGGTGATAAGTGACAACAGGGGCATGGAAAGGGGTGTGGGCTGCAAACCTGCCCTGCCTCAAACTGCAGGTAGTTCTTAGTGCTCCCTAAATAGGCATGAAGCTGCTTCCATGTGTGCGCAGGTATAAGAAGAAAGGCAGGAAGAGAGGAGTGTGTTCTTCTCAGGAGATGCACTGTCATTCCTGCGTTAAAGATCTAAGTAGATTGACAAACATCTTTGGCTAATTTATTTGGGCAGTTGACAGAAACTCTAGGTAATTGACCTCCCCCCTTTTCCTGTTTCCTTTCTCTTTTCCTGTTCTTCCCCATCCTATTCTTACTGCTTTTTCTATACATTCTCTCTTGGACATCAGCAGATCTAGAAAGTTCTTAGGTCATTTATCCCATTCCCAGTGTCTACACTCTCAGGAAATATTGTCACCGTCGAAACTCCTCTGACTCCAGAATGTTTGGAAACTACATCATTGAGCTTCCAGGATATCTGTAATTAATATTCATTTACAAATTTGATGTCCAAACTGGTAGCTCTTTTAGAAGAAAGGGTTAAGACAGTCTTACTTGAACAGCCCTACGTTTAATGTTAATGAACAAGAAAGAGCATGCATGCTCTTCTCTCCCTGTTCATGCCTCCAGAATAGCAGCGGCACGGGGGCTGGAGATCTGGGACTAGAGATAGAAAGGATCTGGGGCTGAGTGGAGTGGAGTGGCAGAGCTGCTCATCTGAAATGTTTTGAGGCGGGTGTGTCAGGGAACCAGAAACCACATGCAGTGCTGTAGCGTACGCTGCATCCTCATGCTCAGCCCGGCCAGGTGTACACTGCGTCTTCTTGCCCAGCCTGGTCAGACGTTTATCCCATTCCCAGTTAACTTGCCTGGGGTGGTCTGGACATTCTGATGTTTGTCTGGAGTCTTAAGAAAAATGAGTGTTCATCATACTGAGGAGAAACGGGAAAAGTTTCCGGGGCACTGTGTGGCACACTGTAGAGGTGGGGACTTCAGGGTTTGAGCTCGTGGCAGCAGAAGAGTAGTGAGGAATGAGCTTGGAGAGGGTGCTATGTAGAGTACTGATGACGGTTCTTCTTTCCCCATGCTGGCTGGGGGGAATTGTGGGATGTTTCAAATTCAAAGGAATGATGTAGGTCGGCTAGTGGACTTGAAAAGATGGTGACTCCTTGGAACAGCCATTGTAGGGATTTAGAAAGCAACGAGGGGCAGGAGAGGAAATGGATTATTTCCCAGTAACCAGGGCATGCTATATAGGTTGAAGGTAGGGAATGGAAGGAGTTAGAAAGTCCTGAGCTTTCTCTGAAAAAGTAGCCTCTTGCCTGGGAGTTAGAACTGCTTCATGATTGATCTCTTAAATCATTGCTGTTTTTCAAGACAGTTTAAGGTTCTTGTGAATATTTAACTTTTTAAAAATTAACCATTGTGTGTTAAAATAGTGTTTTCTATCCTTAAGTGCGCAGATGGCATCACATACCTCACTCCCATACATCTCCTGCAACTGAGATGTTCTTCATAGTAAACATCTCTCCCTTAAGATGAGCCAGGTAACGTCTATCCTTCTGTGACGGATCCACTTCACTTCCCTTAGTGTCTTCAGAGTTCATCTGTGTCTTAGCATGCATCAAAGTCCACCTCAGTATTTCTTTGAGACAGATTTTCATTATGTGGCCTGCACTGGCCCAGAACTTAAGCATCCTCCTGCCTCAGCCCTGCAACCACTGGGGTCACAGCTGTGCTTTTAAAGGTTGTCCTGTTGTCCAGCAAAGGTATCCAGCTACTTTTGACACTAAACAGTTCTGATTCAGTTACTTAAGCCTTTCAGAACAAATAGGGAACTAGAGAGATGGTTCCACAGTTTAAGAGCATAAGACCCAGGTTTGGTTCCAAGTACCTGCAGAGTGGCTCACAGTCAGTTCGAGGGTATCTGGGACTAGCTGTGATGACTGTAGGCATCAGGCACACACATGAAACACATACATAAATACAAGCAAGACACTTAATACACATATAAAAGATGAATCATAGAAAAGGTTAAAGTCAAAACAGTATCAGACCTTTGTTCCAGATCGGTTGTATATAACTAATTTCGTCTCACAGTCTAGTCTGTTGTATGAGGTTATTGTCTTAATTAGTTCTGATTTAGCTGTCAGAACATAGTTGATAGATTTGAAGGATTGATTTAAGAAGGAAACTACCTTTTTTAAAAAAGATAAAATAACTAAGGTTCTATCAATCATAGAAAAAAAACCCACTGATTTCTTAAGGCTCTCTTCTAACCAAATATTATTCAAGTAATCTGCATTTCAAGCCAAAAGCTATAATCTGAGAATTGCTATGTTGAAGGGTTGCTTTTCGCTTCTTTTTTTTTTTAATCTCTCTTTCTGGGTCTCTACATATTGTACCAGTGAAAATCATTTCTCTTTGAAGATCTAAGAATGATGAGCATGAAATCCAAGGCTGTTGGAGTGGGCAGTCCTGAGAGCGTACCCGGGGCCTCTGGGAGGAAGCCTGGCCTTTGGTGTACATCTCTGTTCAGCGTGTTGCTTTGGAACCTGTGAGACCTGCTGGTTGAGAGTTTCATCGTCATCCCGTGATGAGAACCATGGTCTGAAGCTCATGTTGATTTTTAGAGGTATTCTCGGAAGCCCTTTCTGGAAGGAGATAAAAGGCAGGAAGAGTACCAGCAGCTGGATTCAGTCTTGATATGGATGCTTTGGAAAATGATAAGTGGTTCTGTGGGACCATCCAAGGGGATGAGATTACAGCCTCCTGCACAATGAATGGAAAACAGTCTGTGAAAGGGATGCCAGATTCTTCAGGTCTCCTCCAAGGAGTCCCAGAGAAGAGATGAGTGTTTTCTGTCTACTCCATTTCTTCTCTAAGATGGAGATTGTAAAATCCCAAGTCTGCCAGCAGTTCATACAGTTCAGTTTCTAAGCGAATAGTAGTCTCAGCCTCGGACTTAAGTTGTTGTCTCGTGGAGACGGAATAGCTTTTATAACAGCTAGTTACCACCTTTCATGAAGGCTGTAACAACAACTAGTTAAGTTCAAGTCTCTGGAGGAAATGGTCTCATCTTGAAAATCAGACAAAGAAGGGCATCTGACCAAAGCCAAGGGATATGGACGATAGTTGTGTGGTTGCATGCTGCTGTTTTATCCAAGTATAAAGGAATGCAGGGTGTACATGCCATGGAAAAGGATATTTTTATAGTATGCAACTTGTGTGACCCTGTAAGTCAGGTGAGTGGGTGATTCTGGGCAGAAAAACTGAGTTTTCAGCAAGAAGTGAGAATCTATATTGAGTAGAACAGGAGCAAGCCCAAGAATACACCAGGTAAGGGGAAGATTCTAGAAAGAGGAGATTGGATGGTTAGATGGTGGTCCAAAAGCTGTGGAGAGAAGGCATTTAATCTGAAAGGACAAGACCCGGCACCCACTAGGAAAAGAATTTCTCAGTCTGGGTCTGGTGGAGATGGACTGATTCCAGGGGATTGATAGCAAGAGGGGTTTGGAAGGGTCGCTTCTGTTAAGCCTAGTCTAATAATTGAGTACTGTGAGGTTATTGTGCTTAAAACATCCAGACAGTTAGGTTTTTTATTCCAAGATGCACGTTGGTGAGGTTTTTGGTGTATTCAGACAAATTCTCAGTCTGTTACTTACTGCAGAGCACCAACTAGGTGTTTCTTACTAGCAGACAAGAGAGCAGAAGATGTCTTTGTAGACTTCGTTTCCAGTGTATTTCATTAAGATGGGGTGACAATCCAAGTGTGAAACCTTCCCTAGGGACCAACAGGAAGGTGCTGTGTTTGACATAGCCCTCTGCCTATAGATAAATTTACTAATTGGCATCCTCACAACGTTGCTGGTTTGTCTCACTTCATAACAGTGGGACAGGGGCTGGAACTGAAGTTCAGTGTCCGTTGGGGATGGGAAGTCAGTGCGAGAGGTAGAATGGAGTGTGTGGAGCTGTAGCGTTAATAGGTGTGTGGCCTGAAGGATAGCTGTGGTCTTGCAGTGGTACAGCTCTGTGGTGCATGGGCTTCAAGAACTCTATCTAGTTTGCTTTAGCACTGGCTTTTGTCTTCGTCTTCAGTGTCTGCATTGTATTGGCTTTTAAGAAACCCAGGCAACTTTGTAGTTTCAGTGGGAGAAGGCCTTGTTTTTGAGAGGTCATACCTCAGCTGATAGTCTAAATCAATGTGTTTAGTCACATGCTAAACACAGGGGTATTTGCATAAGTGTGATATTTGATATTAAATGTTTTGGATTGGAGACACACACAAAGGGATTGCTGGGCTGGGGAGGTCAGTAGGGAGCTGCTTGAACACACATGAGGATCTGAGTTCAGTACCCAAAGCCCGTGTGTGAAAAGTTGGGTGTGGTGGTAGTGGTCCATACATAATCCCATACCTAGAGAGGTAGAGACCGTCAGTAGACCCATGGATTTAGCTGACCAGCCTGCTTATTTGGTAAGCCCCAAACTGATAAAAGGCTGTTTGAAAACACAACTGGGTTGGTGACCGACTGAAGAAGGAAGGGCATTTGAGGCTGGCCTCTGACCTGCACACACATGCACAGCCATGAAGGAATAAATCAGGTCAGGCTTTGCTTTTGCACCGTCTGATCTACAGGGGCAGGTGGAGAAGCACTGTTGTTGGTGGTCGAGAGCTCTGATGAGCTTCAGATTGGAGCAGAACCCTGATGAGTTCAGATCCTGGTGTTGACATGGGCCAGATGTTCAACTTTGGAAAAGGTTCTCCTACGCCTTGAAAGGATCCACATCTGTCCCATGCCAACAGGAAGATGCCTTAGGGTGCTCGAGATCGAAATCAGACAGTGGTTGTAAAGGGTTCAGAAGCCCTGGTTGTATATGACTCAAAAACCACAGAACCAGCAACACGTCTGTGAACTGAGTGCTGTTCCCGGAGTCCGGGGAGTGTCACTTGGTTGGAAGTTCATTGCTGGAGATAAGTGTTGAGGTGTTCTCTGTCTGGAAAGGTCACCCAGACTGGATGGCACTACCCTGATAGCCAGAACTAGAACAAAAATAGACAAGTAGTTAATATTTCCCATTTTCTTTGATATTAGAAGATTAAAATAGACCTATCCAGAAATAACAGTAACTCAACTCATCCATTCTTGTAATAGACACTTGTTGAGCCAGTTATACCTGTCTAAGTCTGGTGTCCCATGGTTCACTTCAGGAGCCATGTTGATGGTTGACTGTCACATTTGCCTGGTTTACCAAATTTGGAAGATTTCAGGAAAACTGTATAAAACCAATAAATAATTGACAAATTAGAAAGGAGTGGCAGAAATGGCTCAGTGGCTAAGTGTACTTTCTGCAGAGGAAGCATTATGGGATTCCTCTTCCAGATCTCAAGTAAGTTCCTGTGTACTGATCCTGGCCTAGAGCCATAGATGGAAAGGGGATTCTGGGAATTATGGTTTTTTTTTTTTAACTAAGCCAGCCCCGGCACAAAACCCCCACATTTTTGCAGTGAAATACATTTAAAAAAATTATTGTTGTTTTGGAAACTGGGAAATACATGCAGCATTATTTCTGTTTAAAACTATATGAAAAGTTTGTTGGTATAGCAAATAAATTGGCAAATACTTAACTTGATTATATAATTTTTTCTCAGTAACCATATCTTCTTCTGAAATGACATAATAGCTTAAAAGATGTGACTGATTTGATCATATCCTCGTCTCCTGAAAGCATTCTTGTAATTTGACAGTTTGAATCTCATTATGCATTTCTGAAATTACCCTGTACGCTGCCATCTGGTGGTAGATAGTTTGCTTGTTTTTGGACAATAGTTCATAAAATTTTACTTTTGATAAATCATTAATTTCACTTCTAATGCTTATTTATTAGCTGTATTTAAAAGGACAGTCTAAAGGTCTAATATTTACATATGGAAAAAGAACTAGAGAAGGAAAAATAACTGGAAAAGATTGTCTCTAGCTTTTCTTGTACAGCAGTACGTGCACACATAGCTGGTTCCCCATTGTCTGTTTGCCTGACAACAATTTGAACATAGGCATAAAGTATTTTTTGTTTATGAAAGTCATATGCTTGTTTCAGAAGTACAATGTGAGGGATATGCCTCAGCTTCGAAATTGGGCCACGCAAAGCTTTTTGTTTCATGACTGCTGTCTGCCAAGTGGTGTTCTGTCCATTTTGTATGTACCAGCTCCTTAACTATTAACAAACTTTGATTTCTCATGCTAGAATTTACCTTTGCTACACACCCCACCCACTCTGTGTGCATAGCCCCTTCATCCTCTTGATTGTGATAATTACATTTTCATAATGCTCAGCATTTACATTGTAATGACTTGGGACATGTTATTCACAGCAGAGTCCGTAGTTAGCTTTTCTCTCCGTCATAGCCTTTTGTTTTGTTTTTAATTAACAATTTTGTTTGGGTATTGTGTATCTAGATATACTTAACACTTTTCTCGTTCCTGGACTTTTCCCCAGACTTAACTACTTATGTCTAAAATGTTACTTGTGGTCTTGTGGAACAGACCCTTGCTGTTTTGTGTTCACCCAGTCTCTTGGGGATAGCAGTTGCTAGCCAACACGTGGCCTCCTCTCTGGCCCAATAGTCTTTTCCCTAGTAGCTGTGGTATCTTTGTTGCCTCCCAAAAAGGTTGTGGGCCTTAGGGTCAGGCTGGGAGTGGCTAAGGCTCTGATCAAGAGCTCAGTCAAGCATGAGTGCTCTGGGAGGCAGAGACAGTCACTGTTGATAGTGACCTGTCATAGAGAAATAGAGTGGTGAATATTCTAGGATTGTGATAAAAAAGAAATCCTATGCAAGGCAGGACCAAACTAATTAAAATCTTGTTGAACGCAAACAAAAATCAGAAAGATTCCTTGACATTAGTTAGGTGGCTTCCTGGGGAGGCAGCTTCTTGGGTTTGGTCAGGAAATGACACCCACGATGATAAGTCTTCCTTGTCTACTTCTCAGCGTGGTTTGGTCCAGAAATACTGAACTGTTCTCTGAGGATCAGCATTGCCTGTAGAGAAGAACAGGAGAGAAAGGAGACTGCTTGCGCTATTTTAGTAGAAGCCTTGACTAAGGACATAAGAGACATAGAGACTGTCATTCTCCATGGCGAGCACTAGGAGGCCACAGAGGACGACTCTGGATGCAGGGTTCTCCTTGAGAACAGCAAATCCTAGGGAAAACAGCTATGCTAACAGAGCAGATCAGCTAGTTTAAAGAGGTCAGTATTTCATAATGCAATGAAGAATGGTCTGACCATTCTTCTGAACACTATTGCTCTTTGTTCTTTCAGGATGTTGTTTGTAAATGAGTTGAACTGAGTAGTCTAGTTAGGATAACCCCTGCTTAGAATTGTACCCTAGCACTTCTTCATTGAATCTCTGGCTACAGGTCTGGTTTTTGTTAGGAATTTTAGACTGAGCTCCTTGAAAGACTCCGTAGAGATTTTAGTTAAAGTCAGTGAGTTCAAGTTCAAGGATAAGGGACATTTACTCTGTCACCCACAAAGAATAGATTCCATCATTTCCTCAATTTGTCAGTTTTCTTTACAAAACTCTTGTGGATTATTTTGTTAGACTTATCCTTAGGAAGCTTAGGAAGTGTATAGTTTCAGTTGACACATACCTTTGATCCCAGCCCTTGGGAAGCAGAGGCAGGCAGATCTCTGTGAGTTCGAGGCCAACCTGGTCTACAGAGCAAGTTCCAGGAAATCTAGGACTGTTAGAGAAACCCTGACTCGGAAAACAAACAGACTTCTATTGCATTATTAAATCATTATCTTTGTTGCATTTTCTAGCCCTTAAAGGAAATGCTTCATTAACAACTGTGAATTTGTTGGCTTTTTAACAATACTAAACATGTCTTTTTGTTCTACCATGTCAGGTTTTATTTTTTTTTTTAATATGATGGTAGTTTAAGGACATAATTAATCCCGGATATTCTGTTCACTTCCCCAAGCCTTAAGGAGAAAGTCATCCCTGTTGTTGCCTAGCAATGCATGGTAACTGTCCCCTCTGTTTGGTGAATGTGCCTGTAGTATTAGGAGCTGCAGGTGAATTCTGAGTTCTTGGTGTGATGCTGCACCTGTGAGTTACCTAAGAGACCACACTCTGCAGAATGGGTGTCTGACTTCCATGGGAACTCTGAAAACTGGCTGGTATCACTGGAGGACACCCTGCTTTCCGTTTGGAACATGAGGCTTCCACACCAGCATGTCGTGTGTCCTTTCCCTCTTCCCCCAGATCTTCCTTTGCTTGGTTACTGTCTTGACACCAGAGAGAAGAGCTTGTGGACAGACAGGTGGACTTCTCCCCCAGACAGAAGTACCTGAAACTATATTCTGTTCCCCTAAGTCCTCTGCTGGCATGCCGTGCTTTCCCCCAGGATTCATGAGCAGGTGGCTGTGTGTGTGGCCGTTGGTAATTGGGCAGCTCACAATGTGGTTTGAAATCCCACGTGAGCTGTGTGCAGGGTGTCCAAACAAAACACAGAGAGGCAGTGTTCCCTGGAGCTGACTGACCTTTACAGTTCTCACACCCCCAAGGTCTGAGTTTTAACCATTAGTAGAAGTTACATTTCCACTAACAGTAGATAATAGAAATTTGAACGTAAGATAGCAAAATATACTATCTTTTAAAAAATGCCCCCCCCATGTGTATCTTTCTATACTTTTCTTGAGACAAGGTTTTATTGCATAGATTGGCTGGTTTGGAATTCATTGTGTACACCAGGCTGGTCTTGAACTCATGAGAGACCTTCTAGCCTTTGCCTCCTGAATGATGGGATTAAAGGTGTGCACCCACAGACCTAGCATAATACATGTTAATTAATATATATTAATCTCAAAATGATGATTCTATCAAAATTTTGTCCTGTCCAGTGGGTAGGTTTTTACTATTAAGAGTGGGGCTACTAAAAATAAATCTTTTTTTTTTTTTTAAATTCCCTGGGCATAGTATAGCTCAGTATAAAGTATGAGGCCCAAGATTCAATCCACAATCCAAACCAGTCAGCCAGTCCTTTCTGAGTTAATTCAAGCCATACATGGCTCCCATATTTGATAAACATCAGTTTAGGAAGTTGTATTACACACTGTGAGGGTTTTATTTATCTTATTATGTTATTGGGGAGCTTTTCATTTGTACTGTATATATTACATTTTATAAGGAAGTTTGGAGAAGCCAGTCAGCATATCCCCCAGAGACAGTTCCAAAGACCTCAGTGTATTGTTTACACGATGATCTACTAGGAAAGATAATTTCTCAGATAAGTACCAGGACAAGTCATACTTATTCCAAGACTTATTTCCCAGCATCCCTAGGGGTAACTTTGTAATCATTTTTTTTGATGCAGTTGTTGTTGTTGTTGTTGTGTGTGTGTGTGTGTGTGTGTGTGTTTGTGTTTATGTCAGGGAATGTAGAGCCAAAGTTACAGTACAACTGATATAGTCCCCTGGCTTGTACATGTGTATGCTTTGTTCTGTTCTCCAGTCTCTGGGAATGCCTGCCAGAAAACCCTTTAGCTGACTTCTCCAAAACATTTAAAGTACAAAATAGTAATTAAAGAATGCCCAATGATGGAATTGACAAAACTTTTCAGGCCTTTTCAGTGTTGCTAAGGAAATTCAGCTGGGAATATATTTGTGTCTTAGTCAAGCTGTGTGGACAGAGCTTGCGTAAGGAGGCTACTGGTGTCTTTTTGGAGGAAGGGTTCTTTTGGATAACACAATTAAATTCATAGTTACTCTTTCTCAGTGAAAAAACACACTACCATGCTTTCCTCTTTTCCATTTTATTCTGGAACAGGCCAGTATGACATTTCAGGCTAAAAGGTAATATAAGTTTATTTAAAAAAATGTTTTAAGCCTTAACATTAAAGGAAAGTTGGAAGATTAGGCATTCTGTTGAGTAGAGTTGGTGAACATACTTAACTTGGGGCTTTCTAGTTGCTAAAGTGAGAAAAAGAAAACACAGAATTGCATAGTTTGTGTGTGTTGACAACCAGAAGCACGTAAACATCTGCAGAAACCAAACATTTCCTGGAACTAAACCCAAGCAGAAATGTGTCACGTGGACCTTTGTTTAAAGAGTCTGAAAAATATCTTCAACCACAGTTACATAATAGGTCCAAGAGCACAGTGCATGTGAACCGGGTTCTCTAGTGGGTGGCCAGGAGGCCCAGTGTGTTGTGTGTCCCAGGCACAAGGCAGGTCAGTGGAAAGGAGCTCAGGGACTTGAGGCCAGGGCCTGTGCTGTTTGGAAATTACAGGAGAGAACTTTAATGGGACCATCTGATTGACTTTCTGCGGGATACGAGATGTTGCCAGTGCTGCTTCGCATAGCATTCTCCTGAGCCCAACAGTGACTCCAATGCGAGGTCTTGTTTTGATGATTAATGAAAATGAAGCCCTGAAGAAAGCAGAGAATGTTTCTCAAGGACATAGGGCTGGTGTTTGCCCTCACAGAAGTCTAGTTCACTTCTGAGACAGGGTAACAATCCTGAGTCTTTCAAAGCTTTCCATTTTTCCCATTTAGGTTTTGAACACAGTATCTTAACCTTTCATAACTAATGTAATAGGGCAGAAACAGCTTTCACCATTTGTGATAGATGGCTGCAGTCAACTGCCTGTCTAAGAGAAGGGTAGTTTCTTTTAAGAACCATGTCGTCTTTTTAGTTGATTAGGTGTGATGTTTTGAATAAGAATGGCCCCCATCAGCCCATATATTTGAATATTAGTCATCCCAAAAATGTGTTATCCCTGAAAATGTGCCTGAGGCTAAATTGAGGAGTTTTGGTTTAAGGGTGTTGGTAGAGGAGATTTCAAGACATGCTTAAGAGAGTGCCATGAGTCTCAGAGACTTTGAACTTCAGACATTTGAACAGTGTTGAGACTATGGGGACTTTTGAAATTGGACTAAATGCATTTTTGCATTATGATATGCTACAACTTACAGGAACCAGGGAGTGGAAAGTGGCAGGTTTAATAAGAATTGCCCCTATAGCTCATTGAATGCTAGTCACCAGGGATGGCAGTATTGGAAAGAATTAGGAGATGTGGCCTTGTTGAAGGACATGTGTCACTGAGGGTCGTAGGATTTGAGGTTCAAAAGCCCATGCCAAGACCATGTCTCCCTCTCCACCGAGGATCAGGATGTAGCTCTGATCTACTTCTCCAGCATTATGCCTGCTGCCTTGCTTCCCACCGGGGGGATAATGAGCTACACTTCTGAAATTGTAAGCAAGTTGCCTGGGTTATGGTGTGTCTTCATAGCAATAGAACAGTGACTAAGACACCAGGGTACTGTACTAGCTGGTTTTGTGTGTCAGCTTGACACGAGCTAGAGTTATCAGAGAAAGGAGCCTCAGCTGAGGAAATGCCTCCTTGAGATTCAGCTGTAAGATCTTCTCATTTAGTGACCATTGCAGGAGGGCCCAGGCCATGGTGGGTGGTGCCGTCCCTGGGCTGGCAGTCCTGGGTTCTGTAAGAAGGTGGGTTGAGCAAGCCAGGAGAAGCAAGCCAGCAAGCAACTCCCCTCCATGGCCTCTGCATCAGCTCCTGTCTTGGGGATCCTGCCCTGTTTGAGTCCCTGTCCTAACTTCCTTCAGTGGCGAACAACAGTGTTGAAATGTAAGAATCCCCTCCCCCCTCCCATCTTGCTTTTTTGGTCAGGGTGTTTGTTGCAGCAATAGAAGCCCTAATTAGCACAGTTACATTAACTCAAAAAAATACCCTAGCCTGTCTTGTATTTCTCATATAGATGTTAATTACCAACTGCCCGCAATGGTAAACATGAGTACTAATTTCTGCTACTTGGGGTCTGTATCATGCCTACATAGCAATGTTAGAGGATGTGCTAATGTGGTTTAGCAGGGCATCATAGGTAGCTCTCAAGTCTGGTGATGCATACACATGTCTACTATTTATCTACCTACCTACCTACTTACCTATCTGTTTGTCCTGCTGATTGAACCTAAGACCCTTTGTAACCAGCCAGTGTATCTATCCCCCACTGAAGACACCAATGTGGTATTTATATGATAATCTGACAGAAAATTGTCTCTCAGCCAAGTACTTGGGACAAGTCATGTTCCTCCTAAGACTCCCAGCGTGGAGTAACTAGAGATAGCTTTGTATTGACAAACCCTATTTGCTGAGCTGTAGTCCTTGCCTTTGGCTTTCTGAGCCAGGGTTCTAACTATCTAAATTCAAGCTGCATTTGGAACTTGCCACAGTCCTCCCTGCCTGCCTCCTGAGTGCTGGGATTACAGGCATGTCTGCTGCACATGACCTTATAAAGTATAGTTTATTTTAGATTAAAGGGGCTAGTGTGGATTAAGTACCGAGCACAGTTTATGGATAATGACCACACACTTTTCTCCTAAGTCTGTTTTGTAGTGTTATCCTTCTGGGACTTGAACCCAGGGCTATTTAAGTGCTGTGTCATGAGCCACAATACTGTCCTTGCATTAAATTTTTTATGCTACATTATTTATATGTCTATTTCTAGGTCTTTTGGATCCATCCATGTTTCCTATCCTGGTTTTATCAGTATGGATTTATACTGATATTTAAGGAAAACAATGACACAGTGATGTGTCCTGTTTTGTGGGGCTTTTTGGTGTATGTGTGTGTTCTTTTTTGAGATGGTTTCTGTATTATGTAACTCTGGTTGTCCTGGAACTCTCTGTAGATCAGAGATTTACCCATCTGTTTCCCGAGTGCAGGGATTAAAGGTGTACACAACTATGCCCAGCTGACTGAGTCTACTATCCTTCTAGAGTCCATTAAGAGCAAGCAGAGATCCTTCTATAGAGTCCATTAAGAGCAAGCAGAGGCCTACAGTCTGGGGGCTGTAGAAGTGTAGTATTAAGAGATGGGCTTGCACACGAGGTTGTTGAGAACATTGAGCTATGGAATGGACGAGCTAGGCAGTTCCTACACCTGAAAGACTTGAAGAGCCTGTGAGAAGAGAGCGGCCACAGTGAGACTTGTCCCTGGGCTTCCACCATCCAGGTTTATGGTTTACACAGCTGTGTTGTCTCCTATACAGCATGTAGCAGTCAGTATACCTCATGAAGGCTTTCAGAGAAGGGCTTTCAAGAGTGTCATAAGCAAAATATGGAGGACTTAGAGATGGACGGCAGCATGATGGCACTTGGGGTGGAGCCTTTGATGCCATCTCTGATAGGAAGGACTGGCATGGTGGAGGGATCAGTCCCCCAGAGGGAGCTGAGAAAGTCACAGGCAGAGGGGATCTGAGAACAGGCCAGAGTAGCCTGAGAGGCTGGAGACCAAGCCACTCAGGAGATAGCAGGATCTCCATGGGACCGTTGAAAAGTTCCAAGGCAGAAAGGGGGACAGTGTTGAGTTTGTAGCGTGCTAAGGTGTGACCTGGTGAATGGATTAGAGGGACAGGGATGGAACACAGCATGTCAGGTGAAAAGATAGCCTCTGTGAACACTGCTTAGGCTGAAGCATTGCAGTTCAGGTTAAACATGCAGCAGAACGCAGCCTCCATTTAACAGACCATCCTCAAGCCTCACGGGTTTCCTTGCAGGCGCAAAGAGCACTTTCTTTGTTAGTGTCACTAGAGAAGGGTCAGCTGAAGGGTAGTGCATGAAATCAAGCTTTAAAAATGCATAAAATGCATCTGAGAAAACTTAAAATTATGAGATCACACTAACTTTTTTTTCTTAGAAAAAAATAGCTGTAAGACCAGTGTGAGAGAAGACAGTTGTCTGCTAGGGAAATAGTGGTGGTCCATTACAGTGTACACCCAATCCACGATCTTCTCAGTGTTCGCGTGCGTAAAGACAGATCCACAATTTTGATGTAACATAAATATTTAATCACTTTCGTATTTTAAAAATAAGCCCAAAGTTTCAGTCCAGCTTACTGGTCAATGACTCCATCATTCTGTTTTTCTCTTCTCTCCTCTTTATTCTATTCTCCCTTGACCTCTCTTTCTCCTTCCATCTTGAGATGGGACTTTACACTGGTCCCAAGTTGGCATAGATGTACTGTGTAGCTCAGGCTGGCCTCCAGATCACAGCAGTCCTTCTACCTTGGCCTCCCACTTGCCCTCCATTATAGATACATAGCCTTGTGCCTAGCTTCAGTCCTTTGAATGTTTTCCCTTTGGACTGGGGAGATTGGTCAGTGATTAGAGCACTGACTGCTCTCACAGAAGACCTGGGTTCGATTAACAGCACCTTCATGGTGGCTCACAACTATCTGTGACTCCAATTCCAGGGGACCTGATGTCTTCACAGAGACGTGAATGTAGGCAAAACACCAATGCTCATAAAAATAAATTAATAAATGTTCCCCCTCCTTTTGAATGAAAGACAGCAAATTTTTTTATCTAGTGAAGGGTCACACTGGTAGAAAGTAACCAGGTTGTGATATAGGATGTGTATATTTTATTGTGCCAATCTAGGCTTGTGCTGGAAGGGATATCTTAAAACAGAAAGAACATAATTAAGTACGAAAGATTGCTGTCTGTGTCTGTCATTCACCATTCCAGGGTGATGAATTAACTTTACTCTGAGCCCTCACTTTAAAAAACACAGAAGAAGAATGAACGGAACTGATTTCTTTCTGGTCCCCTGATAGTTCTGTCCTGGGTATAATGCACTTTCTGTTCTCCCACAGGAAGACTCGAGCTAGCAGGAGTCTGCAGCGTCTCTGCCTTGCTGGTCCTCGCTGATCACTGGTTCACAGGAGCATTGAGCATAGCTCAGAGCCACTGGTAAGTAGATGCTGTCCCATCCTCCTGCCTGCTCATTGTCCAGCTTTTTAACAAATGTAGCCTCCTCTGCCTCCACATGCATGTGTACAAGCATGCACAGACACACACAGTGTAGAATCTTAGAACTTTAAGGTTTTAAAACATAGTACATTTCAGTTGAGTTCTTTAAATTTTGTCACTGGAAAATAGTGGTGGTTTTATAATAAATAATTTAAAATAGTAAACAATAGGTGTAAATGAAGTGATTTCGAGAGAAGGTAACTCACTGATGGTAAAAGTCATGAACACATTTTCCTTACATCATAACCTCGGACAACATAGTGATGCTTAAGTGCAGGTGTTAACATGTTTAAAGCATTCTCCTTGGTGGTTTGTTTCTCCTTTATTAAAATGCAAATGTATAGGTGAGGCAGTTGCTCTAACACATGGAAGATCAGCTGTGGCTCCGAGAGAGTCTTTCCGTGTGGGGTGGGCTTTGGTTAACCTGAGATCCGTGGCAGTCTAGTGGACATGGTGGTGATAGTTGTATTTGAAAATAATGGTTCTGTTACGTTAATGTAGATAAGATTACAGAGTCTTTCTGGACTTGTTTCTTAATCACAGGGAGCAGGGGGAAGGACCCTGGCCTTTCCAGTTAAAGCACAGCCAGTTATCTCGATAGCAGTGACTTCTCAGAAATGATCCTGTTTCTTCTGTCCTATTCTTGGAAGCTTTTTTGACAAGACTAGTAAACCATGAGGCTGCCTGGGAATCTTACTTTGGACTCTTCAGTTAATAACAAAGCGTAGATGTTTAAGGTCGTTCTCATTTTACTGGGGTGGTTTAATTTGGGTCAAATCATAATGCTGTCTAGTATGATGGCCACTTGCCCACATGTAGTGCCTGAGCATTGAGATGGTAGTGCTGCTTGAGATGTGTTCTGCATAAGTTCCAAGTATTTAATATAAAACAAACATATCGTAGGGGAATGGCAGTACACGCCTTTAATCCCAGCACTCTGAAGGGGCAAGCATATCTCGTTGGGTTCCAGGACAGCCTAGTCTACACAGTGAGTTCCAGTACAGTCAGGACTACATAAAGAGACCCTATCTGAAGAAAACTAAAAATAGAAATAAAACAAGACAACAATAAACACAATATTTAAATTTTTTTATGAATGATAATAAATTTTGAAATAACCTTTCTGATACATTGAATTAAATAAAAACATATAAAATTTCACCCGCCCCCCCTTCTTAACATGTGAAAGGTAGATAGATGTTTGTCTCTTCTCCCTTGCTTTCTTATTTTTAAGGTAGAATTTTGCTGCGTAGCCCCAGCTATCCTTCAGATCTTTAGCCTAAAACTCATGCGTGCTAGATTAAAAGCATGTGTTAGTATGCTTGGATTAGAAAATTTTTACTATTTGTACTGTGAATTTATCTGCCCCTCTTTTTCTTACTTATGTAAGGCAGGGTTTTTATTCTTTATGCATGTATGTGTGTATGCATGTATGTATGTATTTGTCAGGGTATCCCTGACTGGCCTGGAACTCACGGCAATCCCCTTGTCTTGTCTTTCCAAATTCTAGATTGTAGTCTTGTACCACCATACTCAGTTTTGAATTGTATCTTTTTTGACGAGCTTATCCATGTCATCATGTGTGGTCATTCTTAACCATCCGTTCTTTAGTGTTTCCCAGATTTCTTGCCTGCATGGATAATTCATATAAATCTGTATTGTTTGACTACTATGATTCTTTGATTCGCCAAGTGTTTATTGAATACCCACCATGTGCCAGATAGTGTTCTGGGTGCTCATGGCACAGTAGCAAGGAGAACCCCATTTGTGGAACATTGTAGATATGGATATAGAAGAGATGAATGAGTGAAATTTGTTTTATGCTGCAGCGTGAAGTTTGGAAGACTGCAAAGCAGGCAAGGGTTGGGGACTCCGTGCCATGCGGGGTGATTTCGGGAAGGCTTTCTTCACTGAGAAAAGGCTCCTGGGCAGAGAAGGAATCCTGTGGGAAGAAAGTGGGCCGGGAGTGGTAGCAGAGATCTTAGGTCGCAAGCACAACAGGTTTGCCTGAACAGGAGGGAGAGGCTGGAGACAGGAGTGGAGTGAGCGGAGGGAGAGTGCAGACAGATGTACGTTCATGCATGCAAGCAGTGGTTACACTTAGTTTTGCTCCTGATGAGGTGAAAAGGAACTGGTGGATTTCAGAGAGAGAGGCGTGCAGTGCCTGCTCTCTGGGGCTGCTGTCATTTGAATGCTCTGGGGTCAGTCAGGGCCTTTACAGAGGAAAGCAGAGTATTCCAGAGTAGAGGTCATCAGCAGAAGTGAGGTGGTGTTGGCAGGGCCAGCAGGGATGGGATAGTGACTGGACAGTGTGGTACTGTACAAGTCAGAAAAGCAGCAGGAGTGAGCAGCCTGCCTGGGCAGGGCAGCTGATGGGCTAGATCAGATGGAACCTAAGGGCAGACGGTCACTGGATTGAGCTACAGTGACAAGATCAACAAAAATGGGCAAGGATAATTGGGAAGTTGCTAAAAATCGAGTGTAGACCCCTTTGAGCCAAGAAGAACCAAGGAAGTTGTTTTTTCATAGATGAGAGAAGTCAACACCTTTTCCAAGGCAGCTACTAGGTTTGTTTTCCTGAAATGGCTCTCTGGATTGTGACATTGAAGGCCAGCACCTGCGTGAGTAGGCAGGCAGTGGGAACAGAGTACCCTCTGAGGTGTCACAGGTTTGCTCTGGAGTTGCAGGGGGGACGGAGTGAGAGGCTGGCACTGATGCCACTAAAGATTGCTTTGCAATTATTATGAAATTTAGCTTCATTTCTCCTGGCTGAGTGCCATTTACATTCTGACAATCAAAATTCTCAAGGAACAAATGTTAAAACTAGTTCTTGTCAACAAGAAGTGCCAAAAGGCTCATGCATGCGGAATAATTACCTTTCCTTTATTTCTTAGTTTTTTTTTAAAGATTTATTAATTTATTATATACAGTGTTCAGCCTCCATGCCTGCAGGCCAGAAGAGAGCACCAGATCTCATTACAGATGGTTGTAAGCCACCATGTGGGTGCTGGGAATTGAACTCAGGACCTCCGGAAGAGCAGTCAGTTCTCTTAACCTCTGAGCCATCTCTCCAGCCCCCTTTCTTTTATTTTAAAGGAAGTTATCAAGACATCTGAAGAAAAGCAGGCTGAGACATGTCCAAAGTCACAGAAAATAAAGCATCACCTAAACATTAGATAATGCAGATTTAATTTAAGAGTGTGTAATGTCTTGATTTAAGTGTTCTAAGGGGTGTATCTGCTGTACCTTTGACACCTTTGTGAAGGCCAAATGGAGACAGTCGAGTGCTCACTTGTAAGGTGAAAACATCAAGGATAAGTTTAGCTGGAGGTTTGTCCTTGCATCTGGAATAACTGGAGAAAGTGGAAGCTGACAAGAGTCTGGGCTGATAATAACTAATTCACGGGCATGTTAATAGGACCTCCAGAGACACTGCCATTCACCTTTCTCAGATGTGGGACTCTGGAAGGATTAGGGGGTGTGGCCTTGGTGTAGGACAAGTGTCACTGGGGGAGGGCTTTGACGTTTAAAAAGCCCAAGCCAAGCCCAGTGTCTCTCTCTTTCTCCTTCTCTCTGCCTGTGCATCAGGATGTAGCTCTTAGCTCCTGCTCTAGTGACTGCCTATATGTTGTCAGGCTCTCCCCACCATGGTAGAAAAGACTAAACCTCTGAAACTCTAAGCAAGTCCCCAGTTAAAGCCTTTTTTTTTTTTTGTCATCATGGTGTCTCTTCACAGTGGTAGAAGAGTAACTAAGACATTAAGCTTTACTAACGACAACACACAATCAGTCCTGTTTGGGTCATCCTGGAGTTCTGTGGTCAGAGTTTTGACTGAAGTCCAAGCAATCAATCCGTTTGTCCTCAGAAACCTCAGCATTTCAGACCATCTGCTATTTGGGTCCCATGGTACATTGAGTCATTCTCCTTACGGGAGATACTCCTTATGGGTGATAAGTCTTATATTTCAGACTTGGAGAGCAAGCTATATTTCATTCCTGGGGTAGAACTAGAGATATGCTTTATTTTCATAGCACAGTCCTTTATATAGAGGAAATCCTTGGAGGCAGCAAGCAGTAGCTAAGAGGGGCCCTGAGGCCCCTTCTGTCTGGAGCTGCCCATTATCTGCACTGGATCAGGGATCAGATTCTCGAGTTTGGCCATTTTGCCTCTGAATACGCTCAGATCTAAAATAGGAGATTGCACTTTAGTGTCTTTTGGGTAGAACCCTACATTTTCATTTTTTTGAAGAATATTTTGTATTCTTCAATGGTTTCATGTAGTATATATTGGTTGTATGCACCCCAACTCTCCATCACTCTTCCTGATACCTCCCAACACATCCTTGTCCTACCTTCCTGTCATTTCAATGGAAAATCTATAATTTAAGAAAAAGTCCCCAGTGTAGCACAAATGGAAGAAAATGGTTTAGAAACAGCTGTTTGACTGAAATGCACCAAGCCAGTGTTTTCTTAGTGATGTACCCTAACCCTTCATCTCCCTCCAGGTGAATCCCCCAAAGAATGGATATTTATAATATGCTCATATTTTTCAGGCAGTCGAAAGGTTTCTAAGACATAATTAAGATTAAAGAGTAGCATGGGGGCTGGTGAGATGGTGTAGTGGTTAAAAACGTAAGTTGCCTTTCTAGGTTTGATTCCCAGCACTAACATTGCCGCTTACAGCCATCCATGTAACTCCAGTTCAGGGGGATATGATGACCGCTTTGGGCCTCCATGGCACCAGGCACAGGCATGCATTGCTGGCAAAACACTCACCCACATAAAATAAACAGTTTAAGTATGGCAGTGAGGGGGTGTCTAACCCACCTCTGTAGAGAGGAGGAGCATGCATGGTGACTAGGGAAGCCTGTAGGAAGGGATTAATTGTCCTTTATGGATTCTCTTGTTTTAAGGACGACACAAAGTGGAAGAGGCTAGCATCACACTAAGGACACCCCCCCACCCCCTGCCTCAGCCTCTCAAATGCTGGCATTGTAGATAGGCATGCACCATTCTGTCCACCTTAGGAACTGCACCTTTGAAGCATGGGATGACTGGACTTTTGGCCAAGTTGAGGGAAAGTTCCCAAAGGCTAATTGCTGGAACCTTGAGGTTAAAGGTGAAAAATAGAATCAAGAGGTTCAGTACTTAAGACTCAGAGACTAGGGAGGCATACTAGTTAGCCAGTCTTGCTTAGGATCAGTGTGAAGCCTTCCCACAAATAATAAAGTAGAAAGACACCTTAACCAGGTGATGGTGACCATGCATGCCTTTAATCCCAGCACCCCAGCAGAGACAGGTGGATCTCTGAGTTAAAAGCCAGTCTGGTCTACAAAGCAAATCCCAGGACCGCCACAGCTGTTAAACAGAATCCCTGTCTCAAACAAAACAAGAAAGAAAGACACTTAATAGTGGGTCTTGACTTGTGACCTCCACATGTACACATGAAAACTTACACATATGTAAATAATACTATTTTTTATTTGGGGTAAATACTGGAAAAGATTACCTTAGTTTTGTCTTAATTTAGGAAAAAACCCCTGTATAGGCCATTTTTCTTTTTAACTCATAGACACTTGAGTTATATTGAAGATACATAATAAGTAAATTGGAAATGAAAGTTTTGAAATTTAGGATTTGTAATTAGCACCAAGTGTAAGTACCCTATTTTTATCCTTTGACATCAGTATGTAAATGAGGGCGACATTTCACTATTTTTGGGAAGTGTAATTTATTTCTGCCTGTCATTCAAGGAAGTACTTGCAGTAATAAGTAAATCAGTGATGCACAAAAGAAAATCCTATTTATGTCCTTAATGGATAATGTTGGGAAAAGATATGGAAAGTTACTCTTGGGAAAACTTTTATCCACTGTTCAGTTTGCTGTTTTGTTAAGTAATCATGATTATAGTGATAATGTCATCAAAATAGTTACTTCAAAACTACATTAAGACACAAGGTAAAATTAGGGTAAGCTGACCTTGGTGCATATTTTAAATGAGTTGTGTAAATAGAGACTGCGTTTTTGTTTCCTGGCCGCCCAGACCCAAATAGCACACAACACTGTTTGACCAATGGCTCAAGAATATTCTTAGCTGGCTCTTATATCTTAAATTAACCTATTTCTATTAATCTGTGTATGACCACAAGTCTGTGGCTCACTTGTAAGGTTCTGGTGTCTTTTCTCCTTTGGCAGTTACATGGGATCTCTCTGACTCCTCCACCTTTTTCTCCCTGTATCTGTTTGTATATCCTGCCTAACTTTATTCTGCCATGCCATAGGCCAAAGAAGCTTCTTTACTAACCAATGGTAATAAAACATAATCACAGCATACAGAGGGGAACCCCACATCAGACATGTGGTGTCAGCATCTGCTTTAAGTGAAGTCTTGATAACAAAAAGTTCGGCATGGGCAGATGTTGTGTGTCCAGATGCAGAACAGAGTGTGGTCCGCCGGAGCTGAATACAGTTCCCTGGAGAAGGTACCTTGAGGAAGCCAGGAACATGACCTCATGTGGACTGGTTCCCTGTAATTGAGTGGCAGGGATGAAAGTCCCTCCTCCACTGTTAGAAGGCCCTCCTAGG
>LOEQ01001525.1:31539-57336 GCA_001685075.1 Bramus lutescens
GAAGCCTTCTTTTGTGTGCCACAAGAGGGAGCTCTTGAGCTAAAGCATGGATTCCTCTTTATTTTGCTGGTATTTTGTTTTGTTTTTAGCTGGGATCTCATTATGTAGCCCTTGTCAGACTGGAACTATGACGACCAGGCTAGCCTCGAGGTCACAAGATATCCACCTGCTTCTCTTTCTCAAGTGCTTTGATTCAAAAGCACACATCACTACGTGTAGTTGCATAGAGAAAAGCTATTTGCACATGGTGTGTTTGTGTAGTTTTACTGTAATATTTTCAGTAAAGGTTCAGGATTTAGAAGGCTTAATCTTAAGCATCTCCCTTCACCCTCGTTTCTTCTTAACATACTTTTCTCTATGACGTGTTGGCAGGTTGAAACAGTACCCCAATTCTGTCAGCCTGTTCTGGTTCACATTGTAGTGCTGTTCCTGTGAAGTCAACATGATCAGCCTTTCCTGTGGTTTACCTCTCACTCACGTGGAATCTCGTCCTGCCCTCAGCAGAAGAGAGTGGGGTTTCTTTAGAAAGCAGGCGACATTTATCTTACTATGTAGCACTGTGTTTCACATGCTCACCTCCCACCCCCATGTTTCTGTCTTAATACATCCATACCAGGGTAGGGGCAGAAAGAAGGTAGAAAATGGTTTACACAGAGACAAGCTGGGTCATTTCAATAATGCGAAGAATGCAATATAGAACTCAAATGGTATGTGGGCATTGAGATGTGCACATTTCTCCCACAAACCTTTGCTTCTCATTACTTTCTAGGTGGTCATTAACCTCTATACTGAATTTGTTGTCATTCTAACACATTTTAAAAAACATGACCAAATAAATATGCACACATATATTCTCAAACGTAGACAGTGCCATTTCACAGCATGCTTGTACCATGATGCATGTTCTAAATCAAAATCAAAATGTTGTGAGTGAGGTTCCAGGGAAGCCGAGGCTGTAGCAATTAAGATGAAGGAAAGTTGTCATGGAGATGCCAGGGTTAATGCTTATGGAAGAGAAGAAATCAGGATTGATTGGACAGAGGAGCAAATAAGTCATAAACCCTCAAGGAAGGCTTCAGCTAATTCCTGGGTGAAAGCCACACCAATGTCACTTCACATCAAGCAGTCACTGGATGAAGATTGGCCTTGCGATGGGATAGGACCAATGAGGCTACCATCTTAGCTCACAGCACTCTGAGGAGCTGGGGACTAAGCTTTTTATCTGTTTGCAGAGGACCGAGACAGCATGTCTCAGTGTTCTCCACTGTCCATACTGTGTAGTTTGTCTGAGATTTATCGTCCAGTGCTGTGATGGCGGTTATTTATATTAATTACCTATAGCCCTTACTCAGTATTTTCATTGTCTTGAAGTATGTTACCTGTGTGTATGTGTGTGCTGTCCAATGTGGAGGCCAGAGGTTGATGTCTCTACTGCCTTTCCTTAATGGCTCTCTACCTTAGTCTTTGAGATGTATGTGTGTGCTGTCCAATGTGGAGGCCAGAGGTTGATGTCTACTGCCTTTCCTTGATGGCCCTCTACCTTAGTTTTAGAGATGGGGTTCCAGTGAAGCTGAAGCTCATCAGCTTGCCTTTGCCAGGCCTCCTTGCTACGAGCTTCAAGGATCTGCATCTATCTGCTCATAGCTCCAGTGCTGGGGTTACAGGCATGTGCCTCTGTCCTGGGAACCTTAGTTCACTAACCAAGCCATCTCCCTAGATTTATGTTACTATTTTAAAATAATTTTTCTATTGAAAGATTTGTATTTGTGATTTTTCACTGATAGAATAACTGTACCTTCTCACACACACACTTTATAGGGAATGTACCAGGGCTCCTCTGGGGTAGATGACTAGAAAGCTCCAGCTTAACCTTTAATAGCTGTCATGAATGCCACAGCCACATCAACACCTGTCGTTGTCAGAGTTTAATTCTTTCAAAATTAAGGGTATGAAAGTTTTAATTAGAATTTTGTTGATTATATGGGAGATTGAGAATTTGTGTTACTAGCTTTATATATGTGTGTTTGAAGTTGGTATTCAGGCATTTGTTCGTTTTTTAAAAAAATTAAAAAATTTGTGTGTGTGTGTTGTTCATAACATCTTTTTAGTAAATATACTGACATTTAAAATACAAATAAGCAGATCTCTTACTTAGCCATGTCTCTGCTGGTGTTTGGGTCAACTTAATTTCACAATGATTATTCTTGAATCCACATATTTCCCATGATGTTTATGTAAATATCAGCTTACAATTTACATTGACAATGCTAGGAGATTTTTTTTTTCGAGACAGGGTTTCTCTCTGTACCCCTAAGTAGACCAGGCTGGCCTCAAACTCAGATCTGCCTGCCTCTGTCTCCTGAGAGTTGGGATTAAAGGCCTGCGCCACCACTGCCCTGCCAAATGCTAGGAATCTTATATTGTGTTAATGCTGAATGCTACTTGGGTGGGAAGTAGAAGCAAACACCTGAAAGATGCTCAGTTTGGTGATGCTCCACTTTGAAGTTGGTTTGTTTCCCTGTCATGTGTCCATCAGCAGAACCTACGAATGACAGGCACTCTAGACACTATGAGCCTGTTGTCACTTGCCTTGTTTATAGATACCTTACTGCTCTCTACCAACCTCTCTGTGTTCCTTATCTCTAGCCACACACTTTTCTCATGACCCAAGTGATCTGACTGTGCATTGTAGAACACCACCCATCACCATTATAGTTTTTTCCAGGATTTTCTAGGCTATTTCTGCAGTAAACTTTCCCAAATGAACTTTAAGAGGATTTGGTCAACCTCCACCCCACCCCCAAAAAAACCCCTCATTTTGATAGACAGTATGTTAATTTTCTGAGACATTCATATTTTAATTTTCTTGTCTAATGATTGCTGTGTATTCATCTGGTTCATACATTCTGGAACTCTTCGGTTAGAGCAGATTAGTCTCCAGATTTCTTTTTCCATTGAAATTCAGGGCAATTAAATAAACCCATTTCAGCATACACAATCGTGCCCACGTGTTTGTTCTGCAAAGACAGAATGCTTTTCTGTGTTGAGCAGCACCTGAAAGACTCAATGGCTGGCTTGGTTCCACGTGTTTCCTGACTGGACAGTTTTAAACATCATTTGTTAGGTTGGGAGGTCTTTTCGGGTGGCCTGCGTTGTCCTTCGGAGTTTTAAAAGGATCCCATATATCCATGCTTTCCTTTGTTTACAGGGTGGAAGTCTGACATGCTGCTCTGTTGAGGCTGTATAACTCTTTCACACCTGCTTGGGCTCTGGCAATGGTGTTTGCTAAGTGAAATACAAGGGCTGGCTTGTCATGTGTTTCCACAGAACACTGATGGCTCCTGGCCAACCTGTTTAGTCTTTTTTTCTTCTTGCATAAAGTTGCCTATTTTTCACTTCAGATGGGGGGTGTGAGGCAGTTCTGAGGTGTTGTTTTTTTCTTGTTGCACACACACCATCTGTGGTCTCTTGGCATCTCAGACAAGTTCCCAGATTGTCCAAAGTGTCGGTTGATCAACACTCAGGGCGATCAGGATCCTAGCCTGGGCTTGTCCCTGTTTGTGTGGCCGTGCCACCACAGTCATCTGAAGTACTGAGCACTGATGCTGTGGACTCTGTGTGTTTGGAGAGCCTGCACATGTCCTGCATTGCTCACAAGAAGCAAATGCACAGAAATGCATGCGTCACTCGACACTTGTGGTTCTCTAGTGTCCGTTTCCTGTTCCGGGTCTCCACTCAGGTGTGTCAAGTTACTCTTAGCCTCATGCTTTTTAGAATTGCCCTTATCTTAAAGTAGTTGACTATAGGTGTTTAATTTCTTCACTTTCAGTTTTGTTGAGATGGAGTCTCATATAATCCAGGCTGCCTTGGAACTTCCACGTAGCTAAGGATGACCTTGAACTTCTGATCTTCCTGTCCCCACCTCCCACGTACTGGGATTATAGAGTACACAGACACATTATATCTGGTTTTCTGCAGTGCTAGGGAACCAGCCCCATGGCTTTATGCCTGGCAGTCAGGTCCTTCACTAGCCAAGCCACATCCCTATCTGGAGCACTGCATAGTCAGTTTTGAGGCATTGTCTTAGTTACTTTTTTATTGCTATGACAAAACACTGTGACCAGTGTAACTTGTAGAGGAAAGCATTTCATTGGGGGCTCACTTCAAGTATCACCATCATGGTAAGAAGTATGGCAATTGACAAGTAGACAGACTGAGACCTTACATCCTGATCTAAAGGCAGAATGCAGAGAGGCCCTGGCATGGGCTTGAACCTTCGAAGGCCACTCCAGTGACACACCTACTCCAATAAGGTCACACCTTCCAATCCTTTCCAAATGGTTCAACCAACTAGGGACTGAGTATTCAAGTATATGAGCCCTTGGGGGCCCTTCTTGTTCAAGCCGCCAAAGGCCACCACAGACATACTGAGTAAACAGTTTGCAGAATGTCTCTCAGTGTCAGTTTTACTGACTATTAGATAGAGTGGTGTCTTGAAGTTTTATTGCTATGAAGGGACCCATGACCATGACAAGTCTTACAAAGGAAAACACTTAATTGGGGCTGGCTAACAGTTTATAGGTTTAATCCATTATTGTCATGATAAGAAGCATTGTAGCATGCAGGCAGACATGGTGCTGAAGAAAGAGCTGATAGTTCTACATCTGAATCCGTAGGATGCAGGAAGGAAATGCCACCATACTGGGCATGGCTTGAGCTTCTGAGACCTCAAAGCCCACCTCCTAATGGCGCATCTCCAACAGAGCCACACCTCCAACCAGGCAACTCCCTATGGCCAAGCATTCAAACCTAAGAGTGGGGGGGGGCATTCCTATTCAACCAACTACAGGCTGATTTGGAAAGGAAGACCACAGGCTGAAGTTCTATTTTTTTTTTATCACACCCACATGAAGGGCACATGCTGTCTGTGACTTCACTGTTGATAATCACTTGTTGGCTTAGTGTTGCCATTTTTCTGTAAATTCTTCTCTCTTTTTCCCTCTACCCTTGGGAGCAAGTCACCAAAGACAGTCTCAACTGTAAGGTTTTGTTAATTATCTTCCCTATAGATACTTGAAATACTGTATGAAATCATGCCTACTTTGGCAGGGTGTATCTGATTTCAGATGTCTATGGTATAGACATGGTATTGAAAGTCTTAAATGTAAGAATTTAAAAAAAATATGTAAAGGCAGGAATGTTTTGAAGCAGTATTATTTAGCAGCACCCTGCATTTCGGTTTTCCTTTAAAATCTCCATAGCCTGCATCAGCTGCCCTGCTCCACTCAGATGCTGCACAGTTCACTCCTGACTTTAGCACAAGGAAGCCTCCTAGCTTTCCCTTGTAGTTGGGGATGTTTAGCATCATAACATTTTGTCCATACGAAGTATGTCTAGTAAAGCACCAAGATAAACTGATTATACTTAATTCTAGGGAAGTATTTTTGAGTATAGAAATGCTCTTAAGATTCCCGACCTTTCCATGGACTCGCAGCACTGGAGCAGCTCGTCGTCGCGCCCTCGGCATCACCTGTTCCTCCACCTGAAAACAGTTGACTGTAGAAGTCATAGGTTTCCTTTGTCGGCCGTTTTCTGTCTGTGTTGCATGAAGGGGTGAATTTATTGGTTTTGTCTGATTAGTTTCTTAATAAACTCAAGGCCTCACTTAAATTTATGAAAAAAAAAGATTGCCAGGCAGTCAAGGCATATGCCTTTAATCTCTGCCCTTGGGAGGCAGTGGCAGGTGGATCTATGTGAGTTTGAGGCCAGCCTGGTCTACAGAGAGAGTTCCAGGACAGCCAGGAATGTTACACAGAGATACCCTGTCTCAAGAACCACATCCCCAAAGATTAAACTAGTATTACTTTAGCATATAATCAGAATAGTTTGGAAATGGCATATGAGTGATAGAGTTTTTTTAATATGTTTTAGAATTCTGTCTCAGAATTTGTGACAAATTTGCTGTTGTCAGAATGACTGACTTTGTGGTTCACACTTGGAGCATTCTGTCACCCACAGCTGTAAATGCTGCATCTGGCAGGACTCAATAAGTCATTTTTCAAGACTGTGGAACTTAATGTCTCCTCTCATCTTGACCTTGGGAACTTTTTTAGAGTTGTTTGACTTTGAGCCAGTTTCAGGATTCTGCACTGAGGGAAAGGTTGAAAAACTCCAAATGAAAAGGGTCATTTGCTCACTTCATGGTCACTTGGAATGACAGCAAAAACGAGAGTAGTGTTTTTAATCCACCACAGGGGACTTTGCTTGGCTTTCCGTTCCATTCTCAGTCATGTGGGGCTTCCCATGCACACTGTCAGAGGCTCTTTCTTATGTGTAGAATACAGGATGGCACTGTTCGTGTTCTTTCTTAATTCGTTGAAGTCTGTTCCGTGTACCAGTGCTGTTTTAATACAATTCTTAGTGTATGGACTGGCAAAGTCTGAACATCAAAAAGTTAAATACAGAAAATTATCACCTATTAGGTTAGAGTCCATTTAATGTAAGGTCTTCGGATATGTTTTGCATATGACATACATATTATGCTATACATATATAAAACTTTCTAAAAATTTATTTAGTAAGTAAGAAAAAATTGAAAAGGCAATGTTGAATACAGGATTCCAACTTATACCTGTCTTTTATCCACTTAACTGTGCCCTCTTCCATTAGCCGTAGGCCACCATCCTTGCTCATGGCATAGGATGTATGGGGTTTTATCTTTTAATTTATGTGCAGGATTTTTTTCCTACATGTATGTATGTGTACCACATGCGTGCCTGGTGCCCAAGGAGGTTGGAAAAAGGTTTTGGATCCCTTGAACCTTGAGCTACAAATGGTTGTGAACCACCATATGGTTCTGGGAATTGAACCCAGATCCCCTGCAAGACCAACAAATACTTGTAAATGGTGAACCATCTCTATAGCCCTAGGATGCATTTTTTATGGCTTAGTTTCTAAGGTTTGGAGACAACCTTCAAAACAATAACTGTAGACTCAGTTTGGGGAACTACACCGATATGATAGCTGTGAACTAGTTGACAGTCTCATTATAAAATAAAATAACTGAAATTAGCATACTTTCAAGAAAGTTAAAAAAAAAACAACAAAGCGCCATGTGAACCACCCTTGCTGTTTTTGATTTTGTAGACAAGGACTATGACTTCTGAGACTTGACACTTTGTTTAATCACCCTAGTTTGTGCCCCCTAGGAACCAGGTACCTCACTTCTACTTCTCAGCATACAGAAGCTGGCATCTGCTGTGGAGATGCCCTTTCTGGTCTTATCCTCCAGCACCATCTCCAGTCCCTCACAGAGGCTTTTCTCATTGGGAGAATTCTAGCCACCTCATCATCAGGATCAACTGAGAGAGAGGGGTAGACTCTAAGGCATGCTGGAGTCCTTTGATCCCATGTAAACACCAGCAGCCATCCACAGAAAAGGCAGTTTCACGGTTCACCGTCTGCAGAACTTCCTGACATTTCCAGAGTTAAATAGATGGCTTCTTTTTGTGCCAGAAAGATTCGGCTTTGTGAGGACACCTTCTGCTTCCTTCTCCAAAATTCTATTTTTCCTGTCATATCTTGAGGTCATTTGCAAAGCCACATGGTGACCACTTAAAACAAAATGTTTTTACTTTGGCCTTTTCCTACAGAAAGGCAGAAATAGCAGTCTTAACAGCAACTGAATTTGACTTGTTCCAAACTACAGGGAACTGTATAAAAGCTATACCTGACAAGTTGACTCTTGTACACTAGGCCAGTCATATTCATTCATTCAGTGAGCAGTTACTGTGACCAGGCTTTGTGATAGGGGCAGGGCTGCAGGGATAACAAAGGCCAGGAGAGATCTGGGCTTCAGGAAAATGAATGAAAGCCAAATGATTAAACATAAGGTTTCCAGAGGGCGCCAGGAAATACCAGGCCCTGGTGGAATCCCTGGGAGGCATCCTTTTACTTTAGAGGCCCATGTCGATCAGAGTCCCTGCTAAGGACTTACAGAGCCTAATTCTTGGTTTAGGTTGGGTACCATGGGAAAGAAGAGTCAGAGCATTCAGCTAAGAGCATGTACTGTTATTGCAAGACCCATAGTAGGTATATAAAGACCCACTCTGAAGTGGAGAGATGACCCGGCAGTTAAGAGCGTGCACTGCTGTTCCAGAAGAGTCGACTTAGATTTCTAGCACCCACATCAAGATGCTCACAAGTGCTCACAAGGATATAGATGTGGCTCAGAGGTTAAGAGCATTGGCTGTTCTTCTGGAGGTCCCGAGATCAATTCCCAGCAACCTTATGGTATTTCATAACCATCTACAATGAGATCATGTGCCCTCTTATGGTATGCAGACATTCATACAGGCAGAGCACTGTATGCCTAATAAATAAATCTTAAAAAAAAAACTCAAGGATTTAAACCTTCTGGCTTCCTTGGGTAACACATACACACCCACACATGTAGTCGAAATAAATCCTACTTGAAAGAAGACCTATTCTTAGTAAGGACTTAAAGAATGGTCTGACTAGTTACAACAGAAAAGATGCGAGGCCAGAAATCTTTCACTTGAGCCTGGCACAGTAGTGCACACCTTTATTTAGTCCCAGCATTCCGGAGACAGAGGCAAGTAGATCTTCAGGAATTTGAGGCCAGCCTGTTCTACATTGGGAGTTTCAGGATAGCCAGAGCTACACCTTGAGACCCTGCCTTGAAAAATAAATAATCCTTCACTTTGATAGTTGGGAGTCAACTGAGAGAGAATGGCAAGGTGTCCCAGAACACATATTTCAAGCGCATGAGAAAGTTGTGTTAGAATAAATTACCCCCAGAGAAACTGGTTATTTCGTCCCATGGAGGTTGCAAGTTACACAGCTGCAGCCTCTGTCGGTTAAACTTGGGACACTTTTTTCATAGGCTGGAGGGCATGATGGGGCACCATTACGTTTTTCTAGGGGCTGGGGTTCATACTAGTGAAGCACTTTCTAAACTAGACTGAGGGGTACACACATTTTTATCTTGTGGTCACTAGCTATAGTGGGAACTGAGTAGAAAGGTCCTAGCTCTATCTCAGTTTGGTGTGGAAAGTGGAGCAGCTTAACTAATTGGGGGAGACGTGATGCCAGCCTGCAGGTCTATTCCCTCCTCCTTCGTACCCTCCCTCCGGAGCAGCCCTGGGGCAGCTGCACAGCTGAGCTCTGGGGGTTGGTTTTAATTATTGTGGGTAAGTGATTATTGGCAATTTGAGAAAGTCATCAGCATTGACAACAGGAGCTCAGGGAACATGGAGACAATATTGATAGGTTCTCTCTACCTCCACCCCTAGTCAGGCACCCTCCCTCCCCAGGCACATTCCAGAACAGTGGTACTAGAATTTTGGTACCAGCAGGCCATATTGTTGAGTCTTCCAATAGCATCTCTGACAGGTTTGTTGGAATAATGATTCTTCCTTTCTTTGAAGGCCAGTGGGGCCACATCTCTTAGAACCTGTTTCCATATGTATTCTGATTAGATCAAACCTCTGTACAGCTGCCTGAGCCTAGGCCTTAACTCTAGACTATATGGTGGTTCATGATCAACACCATCAGCTTGACATACAGCAAGGTGACCTATTCGGAAGTGACGTCAGGTCACCTTGTAGATGGTGTGTAAGGAACACAGGGAGCCTGAGCTGGGGTGGAAGTTAGAGTGGTGGGCATCTGTGGGGTTTGAGGAACATAACATGACTGTTGGCTGTGTTTTCCATGGGTATGTCCTTGACCTTGGCTTCCGAGTGTCTTCTCTGTTATCTTTTATCCTAACAGTCACTATCTTGCCAATACTGACATAAAATAACATTCTATAATTACTTGTTATTGGATTACAACTTTGTAGTTTTTTTTTAATGTGTGACTATTCTGTCTGTATATATGTATGTGTACCACGTGTTTGCCTAGTGCCCATGGGGTGCAGAAGAGGGCAACAGATCTTGGAGCTGCAGTTACTTGTGAACTGCCATGTGGCTGCTGGGAACTGAACCCTGGTCCTCTGCAAGAGCAACGTGCTCTTAACCACTTGAGTTATCTCAAGCCTTGGTGGTAGGGTATTTGAAAGTAGCCATTTCTCTTCTAAATTTGATGTGACAGGACTGAGCTTCTTTAACTTAGATTTTTATTAGGAATATTCGAATAGTTGGCCGTTACTCACAGACTCTTTCTCCCATGCCTTCAGGTTGCACAAATGGCTGACTCAGTAGCTCAGGAAGACTGACTCTCAAGCAAAGATGGGAAGTCAGCCTGCAAGCTGGGATGTGAGAGCTCACTTACAGTTCTCCATTTAGCTAGGAGGTTTCCTAGGCAACCACTTAAACAGCAATTAAAGAGGAAGAACTAAAAGGTAGGTACTTAGGAATCAATCTTAATCCTCACATGCTGTGGTCACAAGTTGGGATCACAATGTGCGTTTTTTGTTTGTTTTTTTTTTTTAATTTAACATCAAGTAAATAAAAACCTCACCATTTAGAGGACACACATTATAATTAGGATTGCATGCTGTGCTTTTATTTTTAGCTTTTTCACACTAAATAGGATGAAATACACACCCATACACTTCTATGCTGGCTTGTTTTTGAAGATTGAAGTGAAGTCCTTGAGTGCATTCTTCTACGTGTGGGGTACGGGTGCTTATTAATGACACAGTGCTGCTTTCTGTTTACAGTGCTGAGACTTCCCTGGCTCTTCATTTGAGTTCTTTGCATGTCAATTTCTACTCGATTGACCAATATTTTACTTCCCCTGAAGCATGTCCAGGCTCTAATATTCATTCAGTTCCAGGTAAAAGAAATAGGTGACATTTTGTTAATACACCAAAAAAAGAAGAAAGCCATGCTGGTTCCATGACAGCTTATCCATGTGTTTAGAAATAGCAGATGCTCATAGAGAAACAGGATATACAAGTGTCGGCGCTTCTGATCTTGAGTTAGATAATGTGGTTCTGTGTGGAGAAGGGCTGCAGGCTAGGATACTCCTCTGGGAGAAGGAGAGGGTGTTTCCCCACCCTGAGCATCTGTGGGCTTTGTTCACAGTTTGAATGATAGCCACAATAACTAAAATTTTCAGATGTCACAGTTGTTACCCATCTGTCACCATCATGCCTGGAGACACTCTTGCTATATAGGATGGTGGCCGATATAGTAGATGCACCGTTACAGCTTCCCTCTCTCTGGAGTCCTGTCACAGGGAACCCTTACAGAGCCAGACTCTGGAGTTTACTGTAGTTTTACCCGTGGCAAAGTGAAAAAAAAATTAATTATGGAATTCAGATTATGTATTTGAGATGGTTATACTGGATGAGCTTCCTTAAATTATGCTTTCAGAAAAAAGTTTACAAATAAGTGAATATTTTAGCTCCCTGTTGTTGTTGTTACATCTTTATTCATGTGGGGGTCATGGCATTGTGGCTTATGTGTGGAGGTGAGAGGATGCCTTGTAGGAGTGTTCTCTCCCACCGTGTATTGTTGACTCAGGTCGCTAGGCTTGGCAGCAGGCACCATTAGCCTGCTGAGCCATTTCATTGACACTGTCTTGTTATTTTTAGCGTCTACTTTTTTTCGTTTTTTTTTTTTTCTGTGAGTTGAAAATTGGCTTGTTTAATTCACTCACTACACGTTCCCATTAGCCAGTGATGGTACCCGGATGTGGGTTGGGTTCCTGTTGAGAGCGTCCTAACAAAACCGGTATGCAGATGAGAAACAGCAAAGGCTTCTATAGCACTCAGCCTGTTCAGGCTTTCAGGCAGGTCATGGGTTAATACATAGTCTGATGAGATGCTTGCCACATCCTCCATTCTTCCCTCAAGGAAATTAACCAGAGACAACCTGAGAGGTAAAGTGTTTACCTTGGCTTATGAATCCTGTTTACCCGACAGTGCAGTAATAGGGTTGTTAGGAGAGAGCTCCTGCAAAGCAGAGGAGCTGTTGCAAAGATGGAAAACAGAAGTGTAAATTTTAATGGCAGTTTCCAGAAACTGACAAGTCTATTCCCAGGAGGGAAAGGGTTAAGTCTGCCCATGCAAATGCTGTATTTCGTGAGACCACAGGTTGAAGAAGTTCAGACATTGTAAGATGGGACATAGTTACAAAACACTGCTCAGATCACTTACATCTTCAAGGAAAAGGCAGACAAATCTCTCCCTTTTCAGTTACATACAGGTATGCAGCTGCAATTGTCATGGGAGACTTTGGCAAGTGTTCTAGGACACCCCCTCCTTTTTTTCCCTGAAATAAAAGTAAAAGGATCTGAAAAACACACACACACACACACACACACACACACACAAGCTACTTAAAATTAATAGAAATATTAATTTATTCAGACTGTGCAATAAGTATATGGGTGTGTGACATCCCCCAAAGTTCTTAAGATGAATTTAAATCCCCCAGACATTTCTTGAAAGCTCGCAGGATTATCCGGATACTCCACCAGTGTTCGTGTTGCATGGAGCTAGAGGAAAGACTGACAGGTAGGAGGCAGCTCATGCTACACCTGCTTTAATGGTTTACCTTCCAGAAGGTAGGATTAGAGCCCTTATAGCAGCATAGCTACCAGACCCTTGCTTTCCACCTTCGTGTCCCAGCCTGATGATGGGCACATCACTTAGGTGCACAATCCATGCCTCTGCACACCTTGTGATTGTAATTTATTCACTTTCTCCCATCCATCACCAACAACTGCCTTGTTTTCTGCCCCGCCTAGAATTTATTGGACTTTGATTGCCCAATTTACCTCTTTGATAGATGGACTTTATCCTCTAATTAAGTTTATTGCCCCATCCCTGACTTCTTGGGATTTGTGATCCCTTTACATCAGTGATCTCAAAAAAAATCCCCGATTTCCCACTCTCTAAATCTTGTCAATGCATGGCCCCTATCACAAGAAATGCTGTGTTTGACCACATTCTTGTGTGCATCTACTCTCCACATGTTGTTCCTACTTCTTCTCACCTACCTCCACCTACTCCTTCCTCCCTCCCTCCCTCCCTNCCTTCCTTCCTTCCTTCCAAGATTGGAGGGAGATTGAGAGAGACATAAGCCAGAAGGGTCAGATCCTCTGGAGCTAGAGTTATAGGAGGTTGTGAGCTATGTGTTTTAGGTGCTAGGAAGTGATCTTACGTCTTCTGGAAGAGCAGTAAGTGGACATGCGCTCTCTCGCTCTCTTTCTCTCTCTCTTTCTCTCTGTGTTTTGAAGACAGGGTTTCTATGTAGCTTAGAAGCTCTTGTAGACCAGGCTGAGATCCGCCTGCCTCTGTCTCCCGAGTGCTGCTGGGATTAAAGGTGTGCACAATAAGTGCTCTTGCGTCATGTCTCCAGTCTTCGTTTGTTTCCATCTTTGTCTCAGTTTTCTTCCTTCTCACCATTGTGTCTCTCAGCCAACTTAGAATCATACTTAAGATTTAAAATCAGTCTCTTGACAAAGCCCTCCATGTCTGACTTTTTAAGCTCTGGCACCTGGATTCTCCTGATTCCCTTCCTTGGTTCACTACTCTTACAGCCTGCTCCACAGTCTCTGGTTCATTTGTCTCCAGCCATTATGTCCTTGGTATCTGTACCTGAGAACTTTCTAGTTTCTTTTTCCTCTCAGTGCCGAGTCATCTTCGTTGGTCTCCTTTCTGCCTGCTGACCTTTGTGAAAAGATAAGGTACAGATGTCCTTTGGGAGATAGGGTCTTCTGCTGTGGCTCATGCTGACCATGAATTTGAGATTTCCCTTCCTCTGTTTGGCTTTGTAGACATCTGGTGTCTAGTAGCAAATGTCTGTTTTTAACAGAGTACAAGGAAACAGTTGTGATTTTCGTTTCATTTTTGAAGTGCTGGGCACAGAAGCAAGAGTCTCATTTAGATTAGGCAAAAACTCTACCACTTCTCTACTGCCCAGCTAAGGAAACAGTGTTGTTTCTGTCCTTCCCTTTCTGCTGAAAAACTGGGTTTGCTCAGATGGAGGACACCATGCTGTCTCTGCATGATCTTAGGTAGATGCAATGCTGGCATCTGTTGGTTGTGGAACTGGTTCTGCACTCTGCAGAAATAGTCCCCTGGGTTTATTCTGTATATGTAAATAAGGTGGGTTCAATGGCAATTTTCAGATTAGAGGGGCTCCCAGACAGATCAGCACTGGCCAGAAATCCTAGTTTTCTTTTACAGGATGAAAGAAAGCAATTTTGATAGTGAGTTGATGAGCTGTTTAAGACTAGGAAGTGTCAGCCTTCATAAGTGTCATTTGGGGCCATCAGCTGTCCCATGTCCAGAGACCTTGTGACCCATGAGAAACCCCAGGACTTGTTGAAGCACACTGAGGAGCACTAGTGTGAGGACCACTGAGGACTAGTGGAAGGCAGTTGTGCTCATGGCAGCACAGCCGTGTCGAGTGTGTTAAAGGGGATGGGTCCTGTTGTCTCCGACTTTGGGAGTTATACATCTGACTCCTCCGCTCATGTATTGGGGCATCTGGAGAGTCCCAAGAAGATGTGAGAGTGTTGACCCATTAAATGTTTCTTTCAAACTGGACTTGCTGTTGCAGACACTTCACTGGGCCTCTGCCCAGGTAGAAAGATGATTGTCCAGTTGTTCAAGAGCCAGATAACAGAAGCCCCGAGTTAACATTTGCAGAGATCCTCAAGATCTGAGTAGATGTGATAAAAACAATTTAACAACAACCATAGAAAACTACGCAGAGTAAAGGAAGCTTCCATGCTTTCAGTTGTGCCCCCCCATCCATAGCTAAAGTCTTGATTTAGATGTGATAATGATTTGAGCTAAAGATTCTGGGAATTGTTTCTATGACGTCTTGTGGAGGAAGCACACCACACAGTACCAAGTCAGGAGGAAAGCCCTCAACAGGCAGGCATCAAGTGTATGTGCCCTTTAACCCTCCTGATTCCAGTTTGTTGAACTAGAAGGAATGACTGCCACCATTGAATCCATCAAATCTGTGGGGGTAGTGAGTTGTTTTGCTTTGTTTGTTAAAATAGCCAAAGCAAAAGCCTTCCCATCCTGCTTAATACAAAACATACGCAAATGGCACAAACCTAATGAATAAAAAAATAATTCTATGCTGTATCAGTTCTACAATCCCAGAATTCCTCACTTTGGCATGGGAGGCAGGAACAGGACTAGCATCCAGAAGCTCTTGGCCCAGCTAGTGTGGACTTGTTGCACACTGGATCAAATAGCCAGAGAGACCCTGCCTCAGCAAAGTAGAAGTCAAGAAATGACTCTGAAATTGTTTTGACCTCCACATACACTGCAGCACACACATGTACCCCCATACACACAAATTTAAGCTAAGTGCACTTAAACCTTAAGCTTCCTCAGTAATGCTAGCCATATTTGAGGTACTCAGCAGCTGGTGGCTACTGTGTACCCAGAGCAGGTTTAGAGTGTTAACATCATTGCAAACATTCTTTTAGCAGCAGGGATCGAGCTGAATTCCAGCCATGTACAAGCATGTACACACAGTTGGCATAACATTGTACATACTGTTTTGCAGTTAGTTTTTTCACCCAAAAGAGAAACTGTTAACTCAGTGTGATCCACATGCAGGATCATGCCAGGAAAAAATCAAAAGGAATGCATTAGCAAATGTAAAAGTTCAGTACATCGTAATTTTGTAATTTCAGGTTTTGGAGATCATTGCACCATCTCTTAGTGAATATCCTAACTTTAAATAATTGATTTGTAGAATGTGTTTGCTCACCTCTGGGCATGTTAAGAACAGAAGGCTCAGAATATGTATTCAGATTGACACTGTTGACCTGCTCACATACCTAAATGTATACATAGACATACAGTTCCTCTTGCTCCTCTGTAGCATCTAAAGATGCTCTTCTTCTGTCTTTTCACAGGGCAGTAGCTGCTGTACACACATTGCTGTTGATATGTACATTAAATAAAAAGAAAATGATATCAGCTGGATGTCAAGTGTCTGCAGCCACCTGTGGCACAGTAGCTTTAGTGTGGGGCTGTCTCCATGGTTGCTTAGGGCTCAGTTGGATAGTGTTAAGTCACACTTTCCATGAAGTGCAGTGACATTTCCCTGGATGAAGGAGGGGGAGGTAACGACAGAGGAGAGAGGCTGGGAATGCTTGCAGATGCCCTTCGCACTGGAGGTGCTGGCCCTTCCTCTACTCTCTGGAGAATTGGCAATCCCTGAAAAGTTAAGAGAATTGGTATTTAATTTTGTTGACTTGATTGTTTATGTGTTTCCCGTTCTCTTGTTGGGACAACATCTCACATAGCCCATGCTGGCCTTGAACCTCTCATCCTCTCTCACCTTCACTTCCTGAACATGGGAATTGAAAGTGTGCCTCACCATGCCCCGTCTTTTATGGGACACTGAGGATAAACCCAGGGCTTTGTGCTTTAATCTGGAAAGTTGTTGACAAAATCTTAGATAAGATTTATACCTCTGTGTGTTTAGGAATGATTCACAGAAGTGAGAATACTCCTTCTAGGGAAGGAAACAGGGACCAGAGAAGTTTTCTTCATGCATCCTGTTAACCCAGGCATCCTGTGACTGTAATGTGAGCCTTCCAAAGCCTTCCCAACACACAGTGGCCTGGGGCTGGCACACTTTTGCTTCTCAGTGATTGCAGCAGTGAAGGCTATGTAGAAGTGGTTTTCTTCATATAATTTAAGTGTATTTATGAGGAAAAATATTGTTAACAGAAAATTTCCCCCATGTAACCATTCTTCACACTGTGGAAGAGAGTGTAGGAGATGCTGTTTAAAACTATTGGAAATAATTAGAGCAGAAAAGATGAAGTTGACAAGAAATTGTTCCAGGTCTGGGCACCCTGCTTCAGCTTGTCTTTGGAGAAAATGAATGGTAGTGTTGATTGCATTTGGATTGAATAGTGAGTATGGAGCCCATTCAGCACCTTCCGCCCACACTGTCGAGCCCACTCTGCCCCTTTCTCCTTGCACGTCCATGGCTCCTGAGTGATAGAGACGTGGAAAGTGGGGACAGTGGAGACACTGCCCCCCATCTCCGTAGTTCAGCTCCCAGGGACCACACCCAGAGAAGAGTGATAAAGTAATCATTTTAAAAAATGGCTTCCCCTCACCCTGTCTGAGGAGTAGATAGAGGATGGGTGGGGGGAGTTGGCAAGAGGAAAGAGAGGGAACTGTGGTAGGTATGTAAAATGAAAAAAGATTGGCTTCCTATAATTCTGCAGTATTAACTTTTCTAGTAAATCAAATTGCTAGATCTGTACTCTACTCTCTTCTGGAGAGAAAGTAGTGAAGGAGTCGGGAAATTGTGACTTGCATAGCTTAATTTGGAAGGAAAATCTTGTGACTCAGTGCCAGAGTCGGTTGCATAACGCAGGCCGACCATGATAGCAGGGGATCCAGTGACTGAGGGTGTGGACCCTTCAACACCCTAAAGGTGAGGCCACTGTGGGTCGACAGGGAGCTCTGGTGCTGCATTTTATGAGAGCATCCATGCCTTCTCTCCCTCTTGTAGGTTGTGGGTCTATGTTGTGTTTGGAGGAAGGATCCCATCATTGTATGGGAAGAGGTAAATAGATTATCACGTAACTCCCTTCTGGGAACCTGCCTTTAGGGTCTGTTCTGCTTTATCTTTCGTTTTGTTTCTTTTCTGCCTTGAGTGTGTGGGTGTCACTGTTTTAGGTTTGGCCACAGCATGAGAGGCCATCCTGGGTTCTTACAATCTGAGGGAGAAAAGCTCTCAGAGCTAACCAGACTTTGGGTTTCCTCTCTTGCCCAGCCAAACCCAGTCCTGACTCACATCAGTTCATTTGCTAGGCAAGTTCAACTTGATCATATTTACAGTGGCATTCTCCTCCTCTTGAGTTGGGTCAGGAGGCAGAGCTTAAAGAAAACTGAGGAAAGGTGTCAGACACTTCCCAGGTCGAGCCATCTCTAGTCAGTGTGGCAGCCTCTCCACTTTCACAGCCCAGAAGTTTAGTGTTCACCTTTGGGTGGTGCTATCTGATAGCCTGTGACCCATGGTTTTGTAACTTTCTCATTTGGCAGAGTCCCAGTTTTGTGGATTTTTTTTTTCTTTTAAAGAAAGACGTTGGCTTTTCAGAGAAATTCATCTGTGGCTTTTTGAAAGCGACAAACAAGTTAACTGCATTTTAGTCAATAGTCGTTATCAGAAAACTGTTCTTAATTTCAAAGAAACCCATACCATTCCTTTCATTTCCAGTACCTTCTTAGTTGTCATCTGATAATTATGAAATTTCTGTGGAAAGAGTAGTTTAAAGAGAGAGACTTCTGAATTGTTTTGTTCTGTCTCTGTAGAAGTGATTTTCAAGAAAACTTGAAAGCTCTTTTTCCCTGTTAGTTCTCCCTACATGGCAGCGACTCCAGAGCACTCCCCATGTCTGCATGGCAATACAGAACTCAGGGCCACTGACACAAACCTACAAGTTCTAGTTGCCTATTTCTGTAATGTGTAGAGGAAGGAGAGTGGGCCTGACATGGCTGCCAGGGGGTGGGGCAGTTGGCAGCTGACACGGGGAGGGCAGGTGGGGCTCCGTGGTTGTGGGGAGTGAAGTCTGCAGTGGAGACGGGGCTCTTGATCTGCTCCCACGGCTCCTTCTGGTGGCACCCAAGTGACCTTTCCAGGTTTGTCCTTTTCTGTCCTCTTAGGGTGGAACCTAACTGCACTTGGCTAGTGTTGTTCTTGGTGCAGGCCCTGCAGAGTGTGTGGAGGAGAGGAAAGCATGGCAAGTGAGTTGGGAAGTTTGGTAGGGTGTTGGGTGCCTGTGTGTGCATGTGTGCCGCATCTGTGGGGGTCAGGGAACGACTTCATGGAGTGGATGGAACTTGGGTCATCCGGGTTGCATGGCAGTCAGGGGCCCTTCCTCAGTGAGCCATCTTGCTGACCTATTTACTTACTGTATATTGATTTAAAGTACTATGCTGTGATACCTCTCATATAAATTAGCAGTGCACACTTAGGATTTTGAAAGACTGCAAAGTTGGAAGTTGATTTAACTTTGATCCAATTTTTGAAACTTCATAAAAAAAGAAAACCTAGACATTGAATCTTTTTTTTTTAATGAAACAACATAAAAAACTTTGTGGAGATGAGGCAAACCTGTAATGCCGTCACTTGGAAAGCTAAGGTAGAAGAATCACGTTTGAGGCAGTCTAGGCTAAGGTAAAATGTATTCTGGGAACAAAGCAACAGCATAATGTCCTTAGGCTGTATTCCTTTTTCATTGCTGTGAGCAACTATTGTGACTGACAGACTGGCTTGGAGCTTGAGGAGAAGGGACCCACCAGCTATCGGCAGCTACTTGGCAGTAGGAGCCTGAGGCTTCCTGCTAGTATCTGGACATCTCAGAGGGTCCCAAACTTCCCCAAACTGATGAGACACATGAGCCTGTGGGAGAGGTTTCACATCCAAAGTTATAGCAGGAGCTATTTTATGGCGTCTTGAGACGAGCAATTAATGGTGATCTTGGGCACTGCTATTAAGTAGATTGAGTTTCTGGGAATTTAAGACTTTGCAACTTGGGGCTTTGGGCAGGTGCTCTTTGTTTTTATTTGCTAATCCATATTCTCAGATGGTTTATGTACTTTGTGTTTATTTCATAAAGCAGAACTTTAATCCTTGAATAGCTTTTTGAGACCGTTTCATCCCACCTCATTGCCTGTACAAAGGTTGAATAAGTTACTTTCCAAAGATGAAACACTCAGTGTTAAGTCGGGCCAGTCCTAGTAATTGTAGCTAGAGGGAGTCCCTGTGTTGTAAGACTCTGTCCATGTTTTCTCCAGACTGATGGATAAGAACGAAAGTTCATGTTGAATTTCTACCATGTTTTGACTCTGATAAAAGGAGTAATAGGTGTCCTTGAAGCCTTGAGAAAAGCCAGAATCACACTTAACTCTTTGGAGAAATTCCTTCGCACAGCTAAAAATGAGAAGCTTTCATGGAGAGAGATGACACAGAGAGCACGAGTGGCCCTGAAGCGGTGGAAGACTGACTTGCCAGCTAGACAGCAATGGTTGCCTGGAGCCGGTGCACGTTCATTGTTGCAGGAAGTGTCTGGTTATGTTACAAGTCTTAACTCGAGTGTTGACATCTGAAGGCTCCATATTATGCTTTAATTTAGGTTTTTCTTCCTTCATAGGGATGATAGTAAACTCTTGCTTATAAATTAGTATGTGAAATTGGATCATTCTGTTGTTGTGATAGGTACCTTTTCTGTTATATTTCTGGTTAAATAAAGTATTGCCTGATTTGATTTTTGTGTGTTCATCTCAGGCTTTTCTTTCCTTCATTTTTACGAAAGTCAGTCTCCTGTGAAACAGTATATTACACTGTGTCATAAACAATACTTTCTGGCACTTTTCTGCCTTTCACGTTGCCGTATCCATCAGGTGACTCAGAAACTGACCCTGTACCCAATCTCCCCACCATCCCTGAAGAACGAAAATGCCCTGTGTTTGTATGCCTTACGTGAGAAAAATTCCTGTTTTGAGAAACTCTGGGGCACAGTTTCCCAAGTCTCATTTCCCTTCAGAGTTAAGAAGAGGAGACTTGAAGGCAGACATGGTGGTATATGCCTTGCAGGTTCAGTACTCAGAGTCCAAGGCAGAGGGGACTAGCTGCTGAGACTCTGAAAAACCAAGAAGGAAACCATAGAAGATTTGACAGCCAGACAGTAGTAATCCATGTCTGGTGAGACTCTGCTAGTGAGTTTAAATGAAGTCGAGCATACAGAAGATGAGACTGTCTTATTTCTAAAAAGAAAAAAAATGCAGTCTTCCTTTTGGCCCTGTTGACCTGAGGGTCATCTTGTAATAAGGAATTTACTATCTGCTGTCATCTACTTTTTTTCTTCAGTGCCACCAGGATGATACATGAAGGTCCTACATTTTTAAGGCTTTTTCAGGGACAGACAACTTGTTTTTGTCAAGGAATTTTTGATGTTGTGTGAGGATATTACAAAAAGTGTTGTTTTCTCTGTCTACAACTGGAGTTGAGAGAGAGGGCCACAGATGACTATTTGGTTACATGGAGTTCCTCCCCTGCCTGAGCTTCTGGTGCTAGGAGCACAAGTAGCTCTCTGCCTTGTTCTGGAAAACCCATGTGATGTCCATGTGAAGTGACTTCCCATTTAGACAGGCCATGCTGTATGCTCATCTCTGTGTCTCTTTGGCGAGCAGTATCAGTCACCACGCTTTGTACAGGTGACTGAGATATTTTTTGTTTTTCTTTCTCTTTTTTTTTAAATAGAGGTTTTGTTTTGCTTCCCAGTTCAAGGGCATAGCCCATCATGATGGGGAAGTTAGGACAGCAGGAATTTGAGGGGGTCGGCCACACCATATCCAGACCACATCCACAGTCAGGAAGCAGAGAACAAGACTGAAGTTTCTTAATGGTTTTTTAATTTGCCAAAATCATGGTGTAACTATCCATGGCTGACCCCATGTCTGCAGTGTTGTTTTTTTTTCCATGAAAAAGAGAGCAGGTGGCTGTCCAAAGGACAAACTCCAGAACCCTTCCTGCTACTTGAAAACCTGTCCATCTTAAATTCATAGCACTTGATTGGAAGAGAGCATAGGTGCAGAAAGGAAATGGAGGGACCGGCTGCTGGGCTGTGATTTTCGCCCCCCTTTCCCTTTGCATCTGGAAGTGGTGCCATATTCAAAGTTCTTCTATGTTGATTGTGGTTGTATGTGACCTCTTGGTCTGCAGTGCCTGCTGCATTTGTAGAGGAAACTCCGATGTTCATGATCCATAAAAACACGTCTTAGGTAACTCAAGAAGTATTTACTGACTTTCAGAGTATCCAGGAGTGGCCATTGCAGTTGGGAGGTGGTTGTTACTTATATGAGAGCCATCCATGCCCCTTTGCAGAACCTGCATCTCAATTAAAGGGCCTTCAAACTGGAATTGGGGGAGCATCCCTCAAGGCATCCTAATTGAAAGTGGGAAGATAGAGGCACGTGGTGAACACTTTTAAATGTGTAGTATGCAGAGCTAACTAACAAGTGTGATACCTGCAAGTGTGGCCAGAAACCAACAGGGATTGGAATTAGGACCAGGTTCCTAATGCAAGAAGCAATTTGGGGCAAGCAACTTAGCACTGAGGCTATATGGTATACTGGATGCTGTTTTTCCAAGGATTGCCCTCAACAGACTTAGAGGAGTCAAGTGCAGGAAGGTGCCGCCATTTAACTCTGATGATAAATGCAAAAACCTAAAAACATAGATGGGTTTGGTGAAGCCCAGAGTGGGACCCAGTCTTCACTTGTGGTTGCATGATTGACTAGGACTAGTGATTTGAAAGCTATCTAAGAGATACGGTCTAGAATCTCCTCTCATTCACTATAGTGGGGTTTCATGTGTGAATCTGTGTTATCAACCAGGGAAGGCTGATGGGAACACCAGACTGAGGAAACCTACAGAGAAAGGACCTTCCAAATTGCTAGTAGTGAGTGTGTCAGTTCAGGTCTTCCCAGTCATGGCCTACATCTGTACTCCCAGTAGATAAAGAGGCAAGAGGATTTTGAACTCAAGACCAGCCTGTGCTACGTTTTGAGACTGTGCACAAACATTAGGGCCAGCTCCCTTTCTGTACTCCATATTATGGTCGTCTCCTGCTGAGTGATCTCTGTCCTAAATTTGTGTCGATGGAAATGTCCATTAAGTCATTCGAGAGAATTCTGGGGTCTGTTCACATCACTCTGTGAGATGTGTGTTTTCTCTGTAAAGTGAGCTGGAGTCTGTCTTCCCTTCCTCCTTGCTAGGTCTTCTGTGAATGGATACACTGTGCTGTAGACTATTTACTCTTGAAGGAACAGTCTTCTTAGACGGGTTCTGGTTCTACAGCCCAGGCTAGCCTCAGCTTTGCAGTCCTGCTCCAGCGCCCGAGTGCTGGGGCTACAGATGGACATCAACATACCTGACTCAGATCTCTTACTTGTGTTTAAGACAGAGACTCAACCTGTAGTCCAGGCCCAGTGGAACTTTAGCCCAGACTGGTTTCAGATTTAGGGCAGCTTTCCTGTCCCAGCCTCTCAAGTGCTGTGATAATGGGCACAAACCACCTTACGCTAACAAATTCTGTTTCTTGAAACAAGGTTACATTGAGGTAGCTCTGGCTGACCTGGAACTCACTGTGTAGACCAAGCTTACCTCAGACTCTCAGAGATCTGCCTGCCTCTGCCTCCACCCAGCTAACAGATTCTTAGACATTTTTAATATATAAATAGAAGGCAAAATTCTGTGTGGTCCTGACTGCCACACTTAATACTACTACAGTACCAAATTCCCATAAATTTTGATATATATTTTTTTTAAAAAATCAACATAGGCCAGGTGTAGTTGCACAGGCCTTTAATTTTATCATTGGGGAGGCAGAGGCAGGAAAATCTCTGAATTTGTGGCGAGCTTGGTCTACATAGTGAGTTCCAAGACAACTAGGACTATATAGATAGAATGTGTCTCAAAAAAAAAATCAAAACAGCAAAAGAATTAGCATAGTTACCATCACATAACCTCTAAAAGGCACTGTTTTCTCTACGAAAAAGTGGTTTCATTTTGTTACTGGGGCACATCATGTGTTGAAAATCATAAATAATCAAACTAAAGCACTGTTAGTGCCAGTGTTTTCTAATATCAGTTTCAGAAATAGCCAGATAGAGCAGTGAAGACAAGAGCACTGAGTTGCAGCAGGTGTTTAATGCTTGCAAAGATTAGTGTTGTGAACTAGCTGGTCCCTAAGTATGATTTGTGAGCTTCCTTCCGTGGGCTGTAGCTTGAAAACAAAGTGATGCCCACTGGGGACTTGGCCTCCTGGTGCTTGAAATGGCACAGGCCAAAAATAGAGATATTGGAAGACACCGTCTGTGAAGTTGAAACTATCTTAAGTGGGAATAGAGCAACGGTGTGCTTGGTGTGTGTGAGTGTGTGTGAGAGAGAGAGAGAGAATGTGGGGGGGAATAAAGAGGGGAAAACAGACCCCCTGTATCAGCGGCTCCTCAGAGGTGTGTGGGCAAGCACCTCTCCTTTGCCAGCATCTTCTCAGCACACGGTTGAGATTCATTCTCAGTTACAAAGCTTTGACTCCTGTCAGCTTCAATACTTGGCCTGTGGACCTTGGAACCAGAAATTGGTCATGTGTACTGTCTTATTTGTAGATAATAAAATAATGGACTTTTTTTGCTTTCAATGAAGTTGCAAAATTTGGATTGTAAAGGCCATTCTTTGTATACTGCAATCTTTTCCTCTCTCATGTTTACTTAGAACTTAGATGCTGGTTTCAGACAAGGACATCTGGTTCTGCCTGAATTAGCGGAGACATAGTTGGGACCTAGTTTTAGTAGGTGTACTACAGCCGAAATTCCTAGCAAAGTGCTGGCTGGTGTTCTCTGTAGTTGGTAGTGAGGTGGGCAGTCATCACCATGGGATGTGTAGACATTGTGAGCTATGGTGTGCAGGAGAAGAAGGTTTTGGAGTGCACAATCTGTTTCTTGGTGACTAAAAAGCTGGTTTCTTGTATTGCGTTTGATGCCTTGTTCTGAAAGTGTCCCTCTCAAATCTCCTAGTCCTTTCTCCTCTTGGCCAGCAGATGGCACCTCACTGTTTCCACTTCTGCCTACCAGTTTTGCCTTTAATTCCATTTCTTCTCTGCCCCCTCCGTACACACTTATGAAATGTTTGTCACCAGGATGATGCTGTTAAAAGCCTCACCATGACAGGCTGTCTTGTCAAATGGACAAGAAGGAAGGGAGGAAACAGGTTTTTGTTGCTTCAGGCTTTATCGCAGCAGTCTTGTATTTCTCTACTAACACATCTGTTAGGGAAACATTTTCTGTTGGAAGCAGATTCAACATTTCCTGATGACACTTAGGATGCCAGACCTCCATTCCCACTTGCACCCCTGCTGTGCAGCATGTGGAGTACTCTTCTTTGCTACCTTTTGTTCTTGTTGCCTTTTTTTAAAATATTATTACGAAGGCATATTTAAGATCTCTGTAATGGCCCGGCGGTGGTGGCGCACACCTTCAATCCCAGCGCTCGGAAGCAGAGGCAGGTGGATCTCTGAGTTTGAGGCCGGCTCCAAAGCCCTGTCTCGAAAAACCAAACCAAACTCTGTAATGTCCAGGTGACTAGATTCCATTTGTTTGTATTTGAATATTTTATAGACTATGCTGAATTTCATTCTTTCCCCCTTCCCATTCTTTCTCAATCAGTAAATATTTATTGACTGCTTCCAGATTAAGTGTCGGCTGGAAAGAAATGTTTGAGACCTTTATTAGGACTCTAGGTCTTACTGAAAGTCACTCGCTAGCCTCCTCCCCATACAAGGTCAGCCTGCCTTCCTCTCTCAAGTGTAGCCTCTCGTCCTGTCCAAAGTCAGGTTGCAGCTCAGTGCACTCTCCTTGGTAATTATCTCACTTCTACTTCCACTCCATTCCTCTCCAAAAGCATGGTGCCTCACATTCACCTGTAATGCTTGCATCCAGAGAGTAGAGGCTGGAGGATCAGGGTTAAAAGCCATTCTCAGCCTCATAGTGGGGTTGGCGATCCAGCATGGGCTACCCCAGACCCTCTCTCAAAACAAAAGAACAAAAGGAACACATTGGTTTCATTCTCTGAACATCTTCAACATTTCTGGACTTTCCTTGCATGCTTTACTGCTCTGCCCTGTACGTGCATATGTTAAAGTTGACAAGGTAGGTGCCTCTCTGTCCCCATGAGAGTCAGCACAGAGTCCTGTATTAAAATGCTTTTCATGGGCTGGAGAGATGGCTCAGTGGTTAAGAGCATTGCCTGCTCTTCCAAA
>LOEQ01001525.1:57404-70938 GCA_001685075.1 Bramus lutescens
GGCCTGCAGACATACACACAGACAGAGTATTGTATACATAATAAATAAATAAATAAATATTAAAATAAATAATAAAATGCTTTCCAACAGGGCATTGGCTCGGAAGTCTATCAGATCTGGGTTTCAATCTCAATCCTGCTATTGGCTAAGTGTGTAATTTTGGCCACACATAGACCTTTCTGAACTTCTGTTTGTATAATCTGGAAAATGGAAATGAGAATGACTCTTTGAGAGAAACTTTTCAAAGATTTTAAATAAATTTTTTTCCAGTGCATAGTGTATTTTCAGTAAATCATGAAATGCATGTGCACGCATTCACAGACATGCACACCCATCCTAACACATGTTCACATGTACACAGCGTATTGTGAGATTATAGTCACTAGAAGAAAATTGAACTCTGAGTCCTGAGTTTGTGCTGCTTTAAGAAGAAATAAGAACCATTTTGAAAAATACATTTTCAGAATCCACAAGCCTGATTATGTTGGGAGTTGACATCTGGTCTGCTGTGCTCTTTGAGAGACTTTCCACTAGTGTCAGGTCAAGGCAGGGTTTCCCTGTAGCTTTGAGGCCTGTCCTGGAACTGGTTCTCATAGACCAGGCTGGCCTTGAACTCACAGACCTCTTCCTGCCTCTACTTCCTGAGTTCTGGGACGAAAGTTGTGCCACCACCGCCTGGCCAGTCACTCAATATTCTTAGAAAGTTTTCAGTGTGAAATGCCTCATAACTCCTTACACAGCTGTTTGTAAAAGTTTTATTAGCTGTTTGTAAAAGGTTTATTATCTTTCACAGTGTGGTGGTCTGTCACCATGAGTACATGTGTCCCTGAGGCTAAAGGTATCAGACCCTAGAGCTGTGTCTGTGCTTGGGACCAACAGTGTGGTTTTTCCAGCCTCAGGTTAGCTACTTGTAAAGGTTCATTTTCCCTCAGCTTTTTTTGGTTTTTAGAGACAGGGTATTTCTATGTCACAGTCTAGAACTTGCTCTTGTAGACTAGACTGGTCTAGAACTCACAGACCCACTTGCCTGTGCTTCCCCAGTGCTGGGATTAAAGGTATGCGCCACCACTGCCCTGCCCTCAGAATAATATTTTTACTCCTCTGCCTGCTGGGCTTGGTTGATAAACCCAATTGTTGTTTTCTGATCCCTCTCAACAATCCATGCACACTCAAGTGTGACTTAAAATGTTTTAACTTTCAGAGTACAGAATTATCCTGCAGTGCAGGTATTGTCTTTTGTGACTGCACAAGGGACCCTGGTTGTTGTTTGCAGACCATGCGTGTCTTGCTTAACTGGCAAATGCTATGTAAACTTCCCTTTACTGTAACCTCTTTAGGGACTAGAACGAGAGAGGCTAGATGGTTTATCCTGTGTCCCCAGGAAGTTTAGGTTTAGATGTGAAAACTGAACAGACGAATTAAACGAAGTTTGAGGTGGTGGAGTGGAAGAACTTGAGTTTCATAACAAAAGCATGTTTCTGTTCTATTGATTTTAGTCATCTTCATCTTTACTAAGATGTTTAAGGTTCCATACTTGGTGAGAAGAAGAAGGGTTACTAAAGGCGAAAGGAATTCATCTTGTTTTTGTAGTTGTTGTGTTTATTAGGCGTTCAAATATTCTAGAGGACCGCTAGGCACTTTCAGTTTGATTGAGGTGAGCTGTGGGCATCACCTTCCCCCTGACAAAGAAGACAGCTGTGTCTTGGTCAAAGGGTATTCTGTGTTTGAGCTGAGTATGTTGTTATCAAACCACAGAAACTGGATGCTACATTCTCACTTTGCAGTACCTGACTCTTTCCAAAGGGGATCCCTGTGGAGCTACACTCCAAATCAGCTTTTCTTGCATCTGAACAGTTAGATCTACCTACCCTGGTCCCCAGCAGCTAACATAAAGGCCAAGCGTTTGGGAAACGCTGAGGGAATTTTTCAGATATTACAATTGGTGGTGAACCCTGGTAGCCTAAACCTTCCAGGAGAGTCTACTTCTGAAACAAAGCCATGTATTATAGGTTTGGTTTTGTTTACCTTTGCAGTGTTTACTTACTGCAGGGCTGTAACAGTTAAAGAAATAAAGAGTGGTTCGTGAAGCAGGGGCTGAACCCAGCCCCCCCAGTACAGAACCACCCCCGTACAGAACCGTGAGTTAGATGATGTTAACTGTGTGATAGCTGTATTCACACCAGCCAGTATTCACACCAGCCCATGTTGAGCAAAGCTGCATACTCTGTTTTAAACGTGTAATATTTTAAAAGTTTTCCTCATAGGTAATTATCTGAAAATAGTAAAAGGGTTTTGTTTATTTTAAATAGTATGTGCAGGTATTTTGCATTTTGGTTCCCAACCCATTCAGTCTAAGGGATAAGGAGTTCTATTTTCAAGCTGTAACCTTGTAACTAAACTGAGGGAGGAGTTGCTGACATCCCTTATCACACCTAGGCACATAGGAAATGTCCAGTTCTTAGAATAAATATTTGGCTCTTTTCAGATATGCTACTATCCCAAAGGTCTTTTAAGTGCAATGATTCCTCATAAATGCCCTTGGACCCCGCCTGGTGTCACCTGCAAGTCCACATTCAAGAATGACTTGGCACTTGCAGGCTTCCCTTAAGTTCAGGAGAGTGGGTCGCATACAGGCAAACACAGGTGTTCTCAGACACTGGGCTAGATCTGGCCTTTTAAGCCTGTAATCACAGCACTTGAAAGGCTGAGCGAGAAGGCTCACCACTGGGCAAGACCAGCTTGGGTTGCATTCTGACTTCCAGGCCAGACTGACGCGTAGAGTGTTTCCTCAAAACAGAAAGTCCACAAAGAAGTCTCAGTGGCATGTTGTGTCCAGTAAGAGTTCCCCTGTCTGTGCCAGGCCTTGAGAGCGGCCTCCTGGGTGCTGTGGGGTAGATAACAGCCTGCAGGCTTGGAAAGCTTGTACAGCTTTCAAATATCGAATACATTTGGACATTTAGAAACCGAGGTCTTAATATCTTAGAAATACTTCATGGGCACCCCCCCCCCATACACAAACACCCTGCTCCTTTATTTTAGATTTATTTTGTGTGTGAATGTTTTGTCTGCCTGGATGCCTTTGTGCCAGAACAGGGCAGCAGATGCCACTAGAGATGGTTGTGAGCCACCACCATGTGCTGGTTGAGAATTTAACACAGGTCCTCTGGAAGAGCAGCCAGTGCTTTTAACTGCTGAGCCATCTCTTCAGCTCTGAGCCAAGTTCTTTTGACTACTACTACAAGCAAGAAGAGTGATTCTTTGTATATGGAAAATCAGGGACAGTCTTTTGAAAGAGGAGGTAGAGAGGTCTTTGTGGACTCAAAGATTCAGATTGGGGGTGGATATTAGAAAAGATGGCACCCTAAGGCTTGATACCTTTGGGGAGAGTATGATTTCATAGGAAAAGAGTGTATGTCTCACACATACTAACCCAGTTGCTGTCTTTGGCAGGGTTTCTTCATAGCTTTGGAACCTGTCCTGGAACTAGCTCTTGTAGACCAGGCTGTCCTCAAACCCACAGAGATCTGTCTGCCTCTGCCTCCTGAGTGCTGGAATTAAAGGCGTGCACCACCACCACCCGGCTCCAGTTGCTGTCTTTGTTAAAAACAGCAGCTGTGTGTTTTAAAAATCTGTTGTTAGTCAGGTGGTGGTGGTTGCACGCGTTTAATCCCAGCAGTGGGGAGGCAGAGGCAGGTGGATCTCTGTAAATTTGAAGCCAGCCTGGCCTACAAGAGCTAGTTCCAGTACAGGCTCCAAAGCTACAGAGCTACAGAGAAACCCTGTCTCAGAAAAAAAAAAAATCCATTGTTAATAAGCACCCAGCTTACCTGACATGCCTAAGGTGTCTTTAGAGTTGATCCCCTACTGGTTTTTTTTTTTTCTTGTTCAGATTTAGGCCTTTAGAGTGATAACTGTGCCCAAGTTGGCTGCCTGTTGATTCTTACGTGCGTCATCAGTGTGCCCTAAACTCAGCCTTTAAGAATTAATAGCCTTCTATTTGTTCATTCATCTGTTTGCCCACATGAGCAATCTAGAGTGCCTACTTCTGTGTTAGGTCCTGGAGAGAGTTCCAGGCATCCGCCAGGGAACAAGCTAGAACTGGACAGGTGAATCCTGGAAACCACCTGACGTTCTTATCGTCAAGGTGTATTAAAAGGTAACAGCAAAACTCTGGCTGCAATCAATAACCGCAAGGCCCTTTCAGAAGCTTGTGTGCTGTACTGTTAATAGGATCAAAGCTTTGGCTAGAGTGTCTTCTAACCAGGCAATGAGAGGGTGAATGGTGGGCGAAGCATTGGGATCTTTCCAGCCCTCCAAAACATGGCATTTTAAAGCATCGAGGATGGTATTGTCCTATCTGCACTTCAAGGGAGAGACCAGCGGTGATGATACTGCACTGGGGAAATTAGTTAGATGTATATAACTGGAAAAGGGCTTTTGTTACAATTTGTCTTATTGTAGGGCAGGATAGCAGGGCCCACAGGGCTGTGGAGCCTAGTGTGTCCCTGGAGAATCACTGCCTTCTGTTTGCCTCTGTACAAGAGCTGTGTTGATGGTGGTAGTGACCTGTTTTGAAGGATGAGTGAGGGTCAAGTTATGTCAGCCTATTGAGGAGGGTTTGAATTCTGTCTTAGAGAGATTTTTTTCTATGTCTGTGTTTGCCTGCTTCTCTGTAATCCGGGTGGATAGAAAGCTAATCACGTGTGAATGGTCACTTTGGCCTTCCCTTTCTTGTGCTGCCTGCTCTCCTGCCCCCTGGACTCCAGAGTTGTTTGTTTTGTAAGGCTGTAACGTTGGCTTTTAATATGTGACCTTGAAAAAATCCTGATTAAGTAGTTCTGGGCAAAGCTCTAATGCTGGAAAATAGTCAGGCCTCCCACACATACCTGCTCAGCCAAGAATTTGTTTGCCCCAGAAACTGTGGGTGGGCCGAATGGAAGCAAGCACAGGCCTGGGCCCATGTGAACTCTCTGTTCCAGCTGGAGACTCCCCTGCTGTCACCCTTACTAGGCTCTTGGCTCGCTGCTTTCTCCCTGGTTTTTTTGTTTGTTTGTTTTTTCCCCCTTTGGGATTGTACTGGGACTCGAACCCAGCGCTGGTGCGTGAGCGCATAGCGCATTAATCTCTACGATACTTCCTATGCCGTTGGTTATTTCTTTTCACTCTCAATTCCAGACAAATATTTTTATTTTACAAAGCACTTTGTAATATTTTCCAGCACTTTCCCTGTTTGTTTTACCAAGTTTGGCCTCTATCTCTGCCTGGGTGTTGATCTGCTACAAACTTCCGTCACGCCCAGGTGAACTACATACAGTGTACCGACGTGGTCTGGTATTGTGCTCCTCAGGTTTCCACAGCAAGGCTACCTTGAAATGGCTGTGGAATGCCGGTCCTTCAGCCAGCAACAGATACTTCTTGCCCTTGCCCAGAGGCATTCCAGGCCTTTCGCCCGATCTCTTTGGGTCCTGCTTGGGTGTTGTGTTCCTGGCCGCCATGCCTGTGTCCTGTTGAATCCTTGCATTCAGTTCTCTGTGATGCGCAGGTGTGACCAGGTCCACCCGTGTTGCAGTTCTGGGGACAGGGGTGAGAAAAGGGCTCTGCCCACCTTGAAGCCCCAGTACAGAACTGAGCTTCCAGGAGTATTAACCACCCCCAGGCTTGGTTCACCAACCTCCCTGTCAGTTTTTGTCTCCCCCAGAAGTTATCGGAATGGCAAATGAGACAGGCTTGTGTGTGTGACCACAGATGGGGTGGGGAGTTTGCCTTGTCCTTTGAGTCATGGTCGGTTGGGTCTTTCCTGAAGAGGCAGCTTTTACCCTGTGGTGGAGTGAGGAATTGTTGAAGCAGGCGTCCACTTTAGGTTTTATCATTTTTGTTTCTGGACTGGTTTGCTCAACCCTAAGGAAAAATGGGTAGAATAAGCACGTGCACTCAGCATGCACACTTAAAACTAGATCCTCTGCACAGTCTCTGATAGAGAGCAGCTCCAGACATCTGTTCACATTTGTTGCACTTCTCACCCTTCTCCATTATACAAGAGTCAGCCTCTTTTTCTCTCTTAAAAAAAAATGTGCCAAGTTTCAAATCTGATTGCAGATTAATAGGTGAGGAAGTGTCTACTGACACGTCTATAGGCTGCAACCTGAAGAAGCTGTTTGAAGAAGTCTTAAGGCTGAGATAAGGTCTCTCATTGTTGTCTCCTAACCTGTGCTGTTTTTCTCAGGAAGAAACTACCACACTCCTAGAGTAATGAACCCCAGACTGGAGGGTAATATGAAAATAGCTCCACCCACTGTGAGGAGACTTGTTAGGCACTACCCAGACACCATTCTGGGTTGGCCACTCTGCCGCCTAGGGCAGCAGTCTGAAGGAGAAAGGGGTACTTAGAGGATCCAGGCCACCTAGAAGGTGAGCACTGACAGGGAGGATAGGTGGTGGGGCTGCTGGTATGGATCCGGTAGAGCTACTCTGTGGTGTCAGGTATGTGGCTTGGAGAGCTTGTAGGGAGGGAGCTGATGTGAGTTGCGGAAATTCTTGTGAATAGCAGTTACTGTTTGGGGCAGTGGTACTGCAGTTCCCAGATTTCTTATTTAATGGGATGTTCAAAAGTCCTGTATCAAACTGAAAAGGTCCTAAGTGAGAAGTGACCATCATAGAAGTGACCACAGGATATATCCCTGTTTTAAGAATTTTAATTGCCCAGTAGCATATAAATGAATGAACTATAATGTTAGATTCTCAAGAAAAAATAGAGAAAAGGAAAGACAAAGTTTCTCTTTTTGTACTAATTAGTAGTGTTTGGGTGGAAGCTTCTCTAAATTGGAATTTTTGAAGGTGGGAAAGTGTTGCACGTCTGTTACGGGGTGGACAGCCTGTGTATGCTTTAATGAAAGACTTGTTCTAATGTGCAGTACATTTTCTTCAGGCTTCACAGTAACCACAAGTGATTGTTCCCTTATTTATAGTATGAAATAATGTATTCTTAATTAAAAGGAAATTATTAGGATTGTTTCTAAAGAGTCAGCTCTACTGGTAGGTTATAAACACACTGACAATGAGAAGTGGTCCCACCGAAGTGCATGTCTTTTCTATGCAGAATTAAGTACATCCAGTGTAATTTCCTCCCAGAACCCACATGTACTATGCAGTGCACCTGTTAGTTAGGTGGCAACTTCAGCATCCTCTCCCTCTGCCTTTCTCTCCCCTCTTCATTTGGAGCCTCTATCATCCAGTGAGTGCATGCGCAAATCACTGTGGTCCTCACTGAGGCTACACAGAGAGCTAGCTCATGATGCTAGTCTGCCTGCTTGTGTCTCAGAGACAGTGTCAGGCAGGAGTGGATGCAGGCTGGATGTGCTGCATGTTCTGCATGTGCTGAGCAGAGTGGAGGGAGGCAGGTGCACCCACTTCAGAAGAGGTTGGAGTGAAGCCCAGTGTTCCATTCTGAAGGGCTGCTCTGGAACTGGAGAAGCATTCTAGGCATAGTGCTTGTGACACACACAGTTGTGAAGTTGCCTTTGGGGAGGGATCTATAGTCTGGTCCTTTTGTCATCCCTGATGCAGGAGATGGAGTGAACAAGTCTGTCTTCAGTAAGGGAAACACCTTACTTTGAAAATAATGAATTATGTTGTACCCAGGTCCCTCATGTCCTCTCTTGACTTGGCTTTAAGCTACAGGATCCTCACAGATTGAGTCTGTTCTCTGCTATGTGCCCTCAACACTTTACCTGGTTTTTGTTTTTGTTTTTAAGTTACCTGTTAACATTAAGTCATCCAAGGATTTTATAGTGGCCTTATCTCACAAATTTGCTGAGGATGCTTATTTTTTAATATTTTGGAAAACATTTTCAGACAATATTTTCTGCTCACTTTTCCCCTCCCCCAACTCCTCACAGAACCTCCCACCACTTGACTCCTCATCCTCACTTTCTCTAAACAAAACACAAACAAAATTAAGAAACACATGGGGGCAGTGGGAAAAAAAAAGCAAAAGGCTAGGAGTGGTGGCGAATGACTTTTAACCCCAGCGCTCAGGAGATAGTTGGAAGAAGGATCTCTTGAGTTTGAAACCAACCTGATCTACATAGTGAGTTCCAGAATGGCCAGGACTTCACAGAGAGACCCTATCTCAAAACCAATTAAAATATACAAGCAAAAGAGCAAGAAGACAAAAAAAAAAAGGACCATTGAGTTCATTTTTTTGTGAACTATCTTCTCCTGGGCATATGGTTTACCTTGAAGTATGATTAATAAACACAGTGAGACTCTGTTGAAGAAAATTTTTCCTATGCATGCTGCTATAGTCTCAGAAACTAAAGGTTTTTTTATGTTACTTACGCTTTTTAAAGAAAATTTTTGGGGGCGTGTGTGTATAAGCCAGAGGATAACTTAGGAGTTCGTTCGTTCTCTTTTTCCACCATGCAGTTCCCAGGACTTGAAGTCAAGTCTTGGCAACAAGCACCTTCACCTGATGATCTTGTCAGTGCACTGTTATCCTTCGAAGCAAACTGAAAAGGAAGTAGATGCTGTGAACCGTCGAAGACGGCCAGGATATAAGCTGCAGTCGTTCCGAGATGAAATGTTGAACGTGCCAGTATGTCGTTTGCATATGAGCCTCCTGGATCAGTGTGCTCTCACTGGCCTCAGCTGTATACACATTGATACTAAAAGAATTCTGCCGTAGGGCAGTATGGCAACCTCAAAATCACCCATAGGGATTTGCCTCTCTTGGCCCAGTTTGAGAGAAGCTGAGGGAACACAGCATGTCCATTCTGAGAGCTAAATACTGAATGTGTTACTTCTGTCTGTAGCTAAGACTAGGCCAGCTGATGGCATTGGAGTGAAATGTTGTGGAATTTGAGGGTGGGGATTCTACTCCTGACAGACGGCAGCCTCCACGGCCAAGGGACTCAAAGCAGCCTAAACAGGCACTACACTGTGACCTCTTCCCACCCCCATTTATCCACAGAGCACAGAATAAAAAGGATATTTAATTTTTAAAGAATTTCATCATGTCCATTGTACTGTCCACACCTTATCACAGTTATCAGAGCCAAAGTCTGTATGTATGTAGAAGCATGACTCCTCCTTTGTGTTGTGCTAGGTGTTGCTTTGGGGCTGATTGCCCACTGGCGCAGCCGCACACTTGAAGCTGGCTTGTAAGGGTGCTTCTGTTTGCTGTTTGTTTGACTGTGGATCAGTAGATCTTCATGTGGAGAACCATGTTTTAAACACTCATCGCCTGGCATGACCGCATAAATATAAGGGCCTTTCTCCTTAGCTAGGGACAAAGCCCTTTATTTTCAGAATAATTGAAAAATACTTGTACATGGTGGTGGCCAGCGTAGGAATACATGTATACTCCATGTTTTTTTTTAAAAATAACTTTGTTTGATCTTTTGCACTATCTGATAATCATGGATTACTTCTGTTCTAGATTAAAACCCAGTTTTCCGTCATAAAGACAGTAATTTAAACAGAAACCTACCTAGTAAATTGTGTTAGTTAACTACATATCTATATGTCTATTTACTAAAATAAAATGCCCAAGATTATAAATTTAAGGGGCTGGAGAGATGGCTCATTGGTTAAGAGCGTTGCCTGCTCTTCCAAAGGTCCTGAATTCAATTCCCAGCAACCACATGGTGGCTCACAACCATCTGTAATGAGGTCTGGCACCTTTTTCTGGCCTTCAGGCAAACACACAGACAAAATATTGTATACATAATAAATAAATAAATATTTTTTAAGGTTATAAATTTATAAACAGAATAGGTTTATGTTGTCCTACAGTTTTGGATGTTTAAGTTACGACAGTTGTCCCGTTGCATTAGGCCTTTGGAGGGGGGCTGTGGGTGGACCAAAATGGGCACAGAAAGACCCGTGATGTAAGATCCAACCACCTCCAGGAATGCTAGTCTGGAGACCGAGCCTTGAATTCCTGGATCTCTGGACGCAGGTGTAAACCATAGCAGTGGAGATACCCAGATCACTACGACCAATCCAGGGTATCTAATCTGTATTCCGGGAATAATCCATCTTTTAGATGCCCATTCCCATCTGTCCGTAGCCCTGGCTGCTCTAAAGACCAGCCTTGCTTCTCTTCCACTGTCCTAGGAGCCCTGGGGCTGCTCTCTCTGCTCCACCCCTGCCCTCACGTTGTAGGCCACACAGCAGCCTGATCAGAGCTTTCCCAGAAGACCTCTTTCTGTGCTCTGGAATAAAAGTCTCTAGACCTGTGCCTGGCCTATTTGCATGCACACTATTCAAAGAATGAATGCAAATGACTCTCTAACCATGTCTAGATGAAGATTTAGAACCAGGTATTGGGGAGGTTAGGAGGGGTCTCTCCACCAGTTTTTTTTCTTAATCCCCTCACAAAAGGGACCTGAAATGTGAACATCTTTTCAAATTCACACAGCTGCAAACCATTTAAAACCCCAGGTATCCAGTTAGGAGATGATAGTTGTTGACTTGTGAGGCCAGTAGGAGGAGAACACAGTGGTCCAATGCCCTGGGTCTTGTGTACCCCAGGGATGGGAGGAAGACAGCAGCAAGGCCTTCTCCACATTGCTCTCAGCCTCAGCTATGGTGACACTGCAGCAATTGCAGCCTTTTGCGTGTGTTTCCCAGCACTGTGCCAGCTGAGGACTTCCTTGACCAAATGTATGTTTTCCTTTTTGTTGATGGTGTTTCTTAGTAACCTCTGCCGGAGGGTTTGCTGCAGAATTTCTCCTCAGTTGTCTTGAACTTTGTGCTCTTTCTTTTTTAATAAGTTCAGGTTTATTTTGGCCACAGAAGCATAGGAAACAGCAACAATAACAACAAAAATTGAGCCATGAATATAGACAGAGCCCATCTGGTTCTTTGTTCTCTTGGAGGAAGGGACACCACAGGGAGGTCGACACTTGGTCAGTGAAGCCATGCGGTCTGCCCAGCAGAGCCTTCCTTGTTTGTTGATGGTTCATTGGGTTCTAATAGTTTTATGTCTGTTGGGGGAGTCTGCTTGCTTGTATCTGGCCATCTAGACTCAGAAATCTGTATTAACTGCAATACTGTTTGGCCAATATTTCTGGCTAACTTTTACATCTTAAATTGGCCCATTTCTATTAATCTATGTATCACTAAATGGTTGTGGCTTACCGGCAAGGTTCTGGCATGTCTGTCTTTGGCAGCAGATACATGGCTTCTCCCTGACCCCGCCTACTTTCTCCCGGTAGTTTCCTGCCTAGCTCTATTCTGTTAAGCCATTGGCCAAATACAGCTTCTTTATTGACTAATGGCAGTAAAACATATTCACAGCTTACAGAGGAGAGTCCTACATCATGCCATCGTTTCTTCAAGAACAGATCTACTGAGCCCCTATAGTAAGCTGTGCCAATCAAATGAGCGGCTCCATCTCAGGGACCTCGTGGGTTAGTGAGAGAGAAGGTTAAAGAGTCAGAATGTAGAGGGGAGCAGGATCAGAGCAGGCTGTGTCAGCTGTGATCCTCATCAGAACATCAGGGTAAAGAGTGAGTGTGGTTGAACCCCGTCTGATTCATGGTTTACGGCATTTACTCAAGACACATCTTGGGTAAGAGACTGGGAGGGCATAGAGTTAGAGGTGCATTCTTGTTTGTCCAGGGGAAGGGCAGTGGCAGGATGGCCTGGGCTGGACTGGATTAGAAGGACTCTCATTGATAGAGGCTCCAGCAGGCTCACCAGACAGTTCATTCTGTGGATGGGTCCTCATCTCCAAACTGCCAGAGGATGCTGGTGTCTAGGATTCGTGGGCCCGCAGGAGATGATGTATGCTGATAGAACAGGAACTATTCATCAAACTAAGTGGAGCTGCTTTTTTGGCAGTTCTGTTTTTCATTACAAATGAGTGCTGGGTATTATGACCTTATTAGTCTGTTCGGAGCTTCCCTAACATGAGGTTTGCTTTAGTATCCCACCAAAGTGAGGGTCTAAGACTTGTGAGAAATCCTGGAGACTGCCTCTCTGCTTCCTGGCTAGTCACAGACTCCCCAGGCTAAATGTCACTTGAGCCTTGCCTAAACAGTAACACCCATTTTTGACAAACACTTTCCCCATTATATTGTGTTGAATCTCTAGGTAAATCTTAAAGCTACGTCTGTGGATTGGTCTTATCTCTCTTTAGAGCTATATTTGCTTCATAATGTAGAGGGTGAGGTGAGAAGTTAGATGGTCACCTACAAATGATCGTCACAGGGAGGGTGATGTGGAAAAGCATATCAAGGACTGGCAGAATGGTTCTGTCAGGGAAGGTGCTCACCTCCAAGCATGACGACCTGAGTTCAATCCCCAAGACACACTTGGTTGGTGGAAGGAGAGGACCAACTCCTGCAAGGTGTCCTCTGACCTCCACCAGTGCACTGGAGTGCACACACGGCCCCACCTCGATATTATTAAATGTGATTGTATCAGACAGAAAAATTCAGTGTGAGGTGAACCTCAGCTAAACCCAATTGTTTCTCTTTGAAGCCACAAGATACTTGTTTCTCAAGTCCTTATTCCTAGTGAGCATAGAGATGGTTTCTTAAATGGGCCTTTTATTTTAAAAAAAAAATTGAACGCAATGAAGTTATCCTGAAATGATGGATTAAAGTTTCTCCTGAGTTTAGAAAATACCAAATAACAATCGAAAATGTGTGGATGCACCTTTGTGAACACTTGCTAACAATTCTGTCATCATTTGCAGGGGGAAAATGTAGCACACACTTTAATCCCAGCACTTAAGAGGCAGAGGCAGGTGGATCTCTGTGAGTTCAAGGCCAGCCTGGTCTACAGAAAGAGTTCCAGGACAGACTCCAAAGCTACACAGAAAACCCCTGTCTTTAAAAACCAAGAGAAAAAGTCCTTATCCTTTTGCCTATGCCTCCTGAGTGCTGGGATGCCAGGTATACACCGCCATGCCCAGCCTTGAAATTCTTTTAATAAATAAAAAAAGTGTGTGTGTTGGGGGCAGGTATGCAGAAGTCAAAGGATAAGTTCTCTTTTTCTCTGTCATGTGAGTTCCAGGGATTGACCTCAAATCTTCAGACTTGGTGGAAAGCACTGTAAATTACCTGAGAGTTTATCATTTGTGAAAATGGAGAATAGCTTTGTTTACAGGTGATGGCTTCCAAGGTGGCCTAGGGACTAGCATTAATGATACATAAAGATGGCAGTAAGAACAGCACCCCATGTTCTGAGGGCAGCAGATAACTTGGATGAGAAATCCCCAATTGTTGAAGTCCAACTTTGTGATACCAGGAAGACTTTGGCAATGAGCCGTGTTTGTGGATTTAGCAAGCACCCCCCCCCTTCCTCCTCATGTGCCCTTTGTCTCTTTGGTTCTGCACGTGTATTCGAACTCATGTCTCGTCACATGGCGATGCTCTTGACTTCATTCTCCTCATTTTCAACTTCACTTGTCGTCTTGGTTTCTCTCCTTCAATGCATCAGCGGGATCCTTTTACTCAGGGTGAGGGACCGATCTGGTAGACTTCTCTGGTTGGCCTTCATGATGCAGCTTCTCCACCCCCCC
>LOEQ01001525.1:70955-98292 GCA_001685075.1 Bramus lutescens
ATACAGTGTCGTCAACTTGGTGTTTGCTGTGGCTCCCTGCTTGGGTTTTGGGGTTTCTCTTCTCCTGGGAGGTGCTAGCATGGGCATTACCAGTACCACAGGTACACTGAATATGCCAGTCAGCAACACTCAGACCCATAGGATGAAATACTACTTAGCACTGTGTTCATTTATACCTGTCACAATTTTCTAACCTCTGTTTGTCTCTTTACATAGCCCTGTCTATTCTGAAACTCATTATGTAGACCAATCTGACTTCAAACTCACAGAGATCTGCCTGCCTCTGCCTTCCCCAGTGTTGGGATTAAAGGTGTTGACTATCACACCTGGCTCTCTAGTCTGTTTTTTGCTAACACTTACTGTTTCTTTTTAATACGGATTCTGACTCCCAGGGTATCGTCTGGCAAACTTGTGAGACTTTGTCCCATGGGTCCTCCCCCTTGAGTTTGTGTTCCATGCACTGCTGCTTCTTTGCCCCTAAAACTCCTGCAAACTTGGCATAATTTAATTTTAAAAACTAATATGTATGGGTGTTTGCCTGACGTGTGTGTGTGTGTGTATGTATGTATACACTGTGTGTGTGCCGTGTCCTCAGAGGCCAAAGAGCATCAGATGCTCTGAAACTAGAGTTACAAATGAGGCTAAGGATGCTGTGAACCCAACCCAGGTCTTCATTGCTTATTTCTTTACCACGAACTTCCACCTTTTTGTAACTGACCTCTCTTTTTTCTACTTGCCGTCCTCTACTCTGCTGTCTTTCTGTTTGAGATTTGGCACTGCTTTCCCGACCAGTAACAATCATATTTGCCATCCTTCCATGCTGCTAGATCTCACTGTTAAACAGAACAGAAGAGGTAAGCCAGTCAGGAAAGTGCTTATCATACAAAGCTGAGGACCTGAATTTGGATCCAGCCTCCATGGAGAAAGCCAGCTGTGGCAGCATGTATCTGTAATCACTTAATCGCTAGCACTGTGGTGCAGAGACAGGAGAATCCCTGGCACTCACTGGCCAGCTAACCAAATCAGTTGAGCACTAACAGACTCTATTCCACAAACAGATAAAATGGCCATAGTGATAAAAGGACACCTGAGGGTGACCTTTAGCCTCTGCCTGCACATGCACATATGTACGAACTCATTTGTCCCCACACAAAAATCTTGCTATTAAATTTTAAGAAAACAACTACTTCTGCACTAATTCTCATTTTATATTGAAATGTACAGCTTCTTAGAAACACAACTGTTGTGGTGCTCTGATCTCAAAATCCCCCTGTCTTAACTCCCCAGCCCCCCATGAGCGGTCAGGTCTGGGGTTCACATGGTTGTAGAGTAATAGTGGGTTCTTCCTTAACTGGCCCTCTGCTGGGTTAGTGTCAAAAACTCCAGAGAGACACCTGCTGGTCAAAGTGTAGTATTGCGTGATGTTCTCTTCTGGAATTTGTCATAGGGACCTTAAGCTTTCTTATGTGGGTATGTTTTATACTGGAATGTACTGAAGTTTTCCTGCCTCATACATACTTGCTGTTTGTAGCTCACATCCGATGAACTAAGAACTATTCACATCTTAGAATTTGGCTCACGGAATAGAGATGTAATGGATAAAATTTCATGATAAAATCCTAGTCCTGAGCTTCCTGCATGGATAGTGGGGCTGCAAAATACCATGCACTCATTATTTCTCAGACTTGGGTCTTTGAAAGGATTGTGAAAGGGGTAACTTGCTTCTCCAAGACAAGTTAGAGCTTCCGTTTTTAGATGGCTTAGTTTTATTACATGAGAGATGCATTTGGTCCTATTTACAAACCTTGCAGTGGAAAAGTAAAGCCAAAGACAAGGGGAGCTGGCTCAGGGATTAAGAGGACACACATTTGCTTCCCAATACCCATATGGCTGCTCACAAGCACCCCTAGCTTCAGTTCAGATCTGATGCTCTTGTCTCACCTCCTCAGGCGTGAGATGCGCACATCCATACGTGTGGGCAAAGCACTCATACATAGGAAAAAATGAAAAATCAAACAAATTTTTAGAAAAAGAAATCCAGGATACTGATACTTTGCTGCAGAGCTCCAATTACATCATCATGGTGGTTCTGTGCAATGCTTGTCTGGGTAAGGTGTCACTGAATGCAGAGGCAGGCTGGCTTCAAAAGACAACAAAATGCATAATTGTGTGCTTCAAAGGCTATACTATGTCTAGAACAGATTTTAAGGACTATCGTGTAAAAAATGGTCTTTTAATTTTAATAAAACAGTAGTAGCCCATCTCCCTTTGGTAGATATTCGAAAGCTGATAGGTAACTGTTTAGAGCCTTTGACTGGAATATTTCTCTTGTTGCTCAGACATAAGATTTTTCACCTGTTTGCTAACTTATCCTTGTTTAGGCTTCTACTCCTAGGTAAATGGCAGTTGGTAGGAAACCACTAGAATGTGTGTGTTAGTCTCTGTAGCCAGCAACTCCGAGCAAGCAAGACTTGGAGCTTGAGTCTACCTGCCAAGTATCCTCATGCTGTCTCTGTCCCTTTTTTTTTCTCCCCAGTAGGCAACCTTGGTGTCACAGGACAGAATTGGAGTGGCTTCAGAGAGTGACAGAGCTGTCGACTTAAGGGAATAAATCAAGCAGCATCTGGGAACATAAAATAATGTATTTGGGTTTTGTAACCTCAAATATAAAGAATGTTTATTTTAAAATAGGTTTTCCATCTTTCTGGCTATTGTCCTGTGGAACTGTTCCTTTTGTCAAGGCACATGGATTGATCTGAAGATTGAGAAAAGCCTGTGTCAGGCAGCCAAGCTTAAGTGAGACTAGAAGGGGGCTCAACAAGAGGAGGTGAAATAGTGTGTTTGAAGCAGTGTGTTCAGAAGGCTGGTTTTGAACCAGGGGCTGAAGTCCTAAGCGTCTCTGTTCAGATAGTGTGCATATTAATTGTGTTCAGCAAATAGCCAGTGTTAACTGCCAGGCCCCAGGTGAGATGCTGCCAAAGCTGCAGCAGGAAGTTGTTGCATTTGTGTCTCCTGTAGTTGGGAGTTTTGATCTGCTTTGCCTTTTCTGGATTTATATGGCAAAGAAAATAATGGTAGGCCAGGGAGATAGCTCAGTCACTGGTCCCGCTATGCAGGCATGAGGACCCCAGTTCATATCTTGGCACCCATGTGAAGCTAGCTAAGTACATGTCTGTAACCGTAGCACTGAGTGTTGAGGAACAGAAACAGGAGGATTCCTGAGGCTCTTGGGCCAGCCAATATGTCCAGTTCATGAACTCCTGGTTAAATGAGAGCCCTGCACCCAAGATAGGTGTCCAAGTAACTGAGAAAGGCATCTGATGTCAATCTCTAGCTTCCCCATGTATGTGCCCACACATACGCACAAAACAGTAACTAATTTTCAAAGGTAGTAATGGTGTTACATTTGGGAGTCCCACTTATTAAGCATCAGTTGAAAACATAAGGCTAGGCTCTACTGCCTTTCAGTTTAATGCTTACAAGATCGGGAAGCCCAGGTGCACATAGGCTGAAATATACTTTCCTACCTTTGCTGTGAATGATATGACAACCAGAGCTTCATTGGAATCTCAGACTAATTGGGTCCAAGTAATATTGAAGCAGAGGAAGAGACCTGGTCAGTCATCCTCATCCAGTTAGACCATGAAACCCAGTACATGGACAAGTTCAAAAGAACTGCCATATACAATATGGGCTGCCCATGCTTGCTTTGGCTTTGCCAGGGCATAAATTTCATTTTTCAATTTCAAATATTGAAGCAATGTTTGCAGTTTTAAGGAGCTTCTCCTTTTACATTAGGGGGTATAATAAAATAATACAATGACCCAAGCTCTCTGCATGCAGTTGGGAGCACTTTAATAATTTTGGTGTTACAAGTTCTAAAGTGGATACTTGAAAAATTGTACTCCACGTTTAATCATCAGATAGAGTAATATAATTAGTACCTTCCCCAGATGAAGTGCTTGATGCAGTAAGGTGTCACTGTATCAGCACTTGAGGTGTTGCTGTGTCAAACATTAGGAAGATAAGAGATGGACACACAAGCACTGGGTCATTGTGTGTGTGTATGTGTATACGTACATGCACAATGTTTAGTTGTAGCTGTTTTTTACACCAACAGATACTGTGGAAGGGCTACAGTTTCTCATCGTTTTGCTGTTGTGATTTTGTTTTTTTGTGTATTTGTTTTGTTATAGTAACCATCCTGAAAGGTGGGAAGCAGTAGCCTACTGTGGTTTGTTTTGTTTTGAGACAGGGGCTGGTTTGCTCTGCCTCCTAGTGCTGGGACTGAAGAGGTGCTCTACTTCACACAGCTCGCACTGTGGTTTTGATTTGCATTTTCTTGCAAACCAGCAATGTTGAGAATCTTTGCATCGTGGTCATATTTGTATGTCATTGTTGGAGAAATGTCAACTTTAGAGATGAGACTGTTCTGCCTCTGGCCCCCATGTGTGCTCTTTGTGACTGTCAGATAGGTGGCTTACCCAGGCCCAGAGGTCTCCTCTACAGCCCTACCTCCTGTGCCCTGCTGAGCTTCGTCACTTGCTCTCTTCCCATTTGTCTGATTTCGCTTTTATTCCCTGTGCTTCTGTCCCGTTCAAGAAGTCTCCTGCCTAGATGCGATGACAAAGACCTAGCTTCCCTTGTATTTTCTCCAAATAACTTCATGCATTCAGGTTTTAAATATAAGTCTTTAGTCCATTCGTGTACATTTTTAATTTGAAAAATTACTTGTATATATTTATGTGTATGAGTGTGCACCTTTAAGTACACATGGGCAGCACAGTACATGTGTGGAGGTCAGACGATGCCTCACAGGGGTAGGTGCTTTCTGGTCCTGGAAATGGAGCTCAGATTATCAGGCTTGACAGCAGGTGCCTTTCCCATTGAGCCACCTCACCAACTCTTGGAACACATTATTTTGTAGGGTGTTAAGATAGATCCAGTTTTATTATTTTCCATCTTCTTGATACTGTATATTGAGGAGCCTGTTCTTTCGTATGTCTGGTTGTCCTTGTCGAGATCAATTGACTTTACGCATAGGTTTATTTTCCTACTGGATTCATCTGTTCTACTGACATTACCATACTGCTTTAATCACTGTAGCTTCATGGTGTATTTTGAAGTCAGGGTTTACTGTTCCTTCCTTATCTTCTTTCTTGAGTCTCTTCGGACTGTTTGGATTCTTTATTGTTCTTAAGAATTTGAGGATACATTTTGCTAAACATTGTGACCAGGATTTATTTTGCAGTTTTAAAACATTATTTTGCGAGTGTCCACTCATATCCCAGTTCACTGGTTTTTCCACTTTGCCAGCTTGAGGGCGGGAAGGACAGAGGCCCACCCTTATCCTCCAACAATGAAGGCTTTGTGAACTACTTTCAAACCTGGAACAACTTCCTCCTTTAACAAAAGCTCCTCCCTTAAATGTTCCCGGTCCTTCCAGCTCTGCACTCTTCCTTAACTCCAAAACAACTGCCCTCATTTCTGTATTCTAGGGAGGCCTCAGCGAGATTCTTAAAACAATCAAAACCTGTGGCTACAGAGTTGGTAGCCGTGCTTTTTTCCTTGCATATATGCAGGGGTTTTGCGATGGAGGTTTTTGTTCTTGTTTTGTGTTGAGACAGAGTCTTATGGGGACCTCCGGCTAGCCTCGAATTCACTATGTAGCCAAGGATGACTATAAACCTTTGATCCTCCTGCCCCCACATCCCAATAAGTGGATTACAGGCTTGTGGCACCACGCCTAGTTTTATTTACTGTGGATTGAACCTTGGCAAGTGTTCTAACAGCTGAGCTATGTCCCCAGCCCCTGGTGCAGTTTTAAATGTGTTAATAAATTATGTTTGCAGAAGAAACCATTTTTTGTATTTGATTCTCCTGTGCTTATAAACAATCTCGTGTCCAGTTTGAAAAAAAAAAAAAAANNNAGCATCCTCGCCACATTCGCTCCCGCTCAGCTCAGGAAGCAGGCAGGGTAAGGGGCCGGGAAGGATGAGTAGCAGCGCCAGAAAAATCCTTGCATGCTATTGCCCTTGCAGCAAGTGCTGACTGCTTCGTACAGACAATCACTGCTCTCCCAAGGGTATCTTTCTCAAAAGCAGATTGACTATATTAGTACACAACTGAATCATCTTCTTATTTTTTGAAACCACTGTGTGTGTTCCAGAGCATGTCAAACGTACTGGTGTCAGACACACTGAGTACTTTATAGAAATGAACAGCTCGATATGTTCATTAAGAGAAACAGCCTTAAGATACATAAACATCTTTTTAATGATGGACTGTAAAGTCATCTTTCCTGCCTCTTCTGTGAATTAAGTCATTTATAAACAGTACTATTCAAGGAAGATTTTGCTTTAATGGTGCTATCTGAACTGTATGTTCTAAAATGAGAATAACTTAATTTTTATGTCACCTAGAGACTATATGGTAAAATAAAAAGGCAGCGTCATACAACACAAGTCACTGCAGTGAAGCCCCAGATTTTATTCAAGTGTTTCATTACATTCAAAAATACCCTAAATTGCTGGGCGGTGGTGGCACATGCCTTTAATCCCAGCACTCAGGAGGCAGACGCAGGTGGATCTCTGTGAGTTCGAGGCCAGCCTGGTCTACAAGAGCTAGTTCCAAGACCCAAAGCCACAGAGAAACCCTGTCTTGAAAACCCCCCCCCAAAAAAACCCAAGCTATTCTGAAATTTAATCCTCCATGTCACAATGTGTAAACCATCCAATATATTAATTTTGATAACTTTGCTCATTTTTCCCCAGAAGGTACTTGCATGGTAGAAACCTGCAGTTATAGTTACTTGTCAGATGAGTATTGCCTTCATTTGTTAGTTGCACTGACTACTTCCGCTCACACGTTAGAAGAAGGGCTGTATCATAGCTGTTTACTCAGCATTTGTGCTAGATTCTTTCACTGGGAGAAGCAGCTTAAAGGAAAAACAAATCACGTTGTCTCACAGTTGAAAGGGACAAAGTCCTCAAATCTGCAAGAGCTAGTGCACATGCAGGGTGGGCCCACCCTTCACAGCAACCCCCTGCCTCTAGCTAGGCCCCACCTTTTAAAGGTCCCACAGTTTGTCAGAACAGCTCTATCAAGTATTCATTAAGCATTTAACATAGGAGCCTATAGGGTGACATTTCACATCCAAATTATAACATTTAAATAGCAATTTGAGTGGTGTTTAAAAAGTAAGGTTCCTACTCGAGTCTTAAGTCCTAGGACTCAAACGCTGCTAACAACAATGTTGATTCTTACTATTTGTTTAGACTCTGTTATAAAAGCACACTAAGAAACCTGAAAGAAAACCAGGAGGTTCGATGGGCAAATGCTGTGCCTCATGTCATTTTATGTGTTCTGAACCTCCAGTTCTCTCAGAGCCTGTCAGAAGCTGGTGAGGCCCCTAGTGAGGCACTGCTGGGGCTCCACACTACAACTGACCCCTTCTCTTGTGGGTTTTTTCTGGTTTTTTTTTTTTGAGACAGGGTTTCTCTGTAGTTTGGAGCCTGCCCTGGAACTAAGCTTTTGTAGACCAGGCCATCCTTGAACTCACAGAGGTCTACCTTCTCTGTCTCCCCAGTGTTGGTATTAAAGGTGTGCACTGCTACCACTGCCAGGCTTCTGTTGTGATTTAAGTAAGAATCAATTTATTGGAGAAATATAAGTCTGCTTGTTGCATTTCAGTGGGGTTTTTTGTTGTTGTTTTGTTTTTCTGCAGCACAGAGGAAAATGGATGTTCTGTTGCTCTTTTAGGGAGCTTGGTGGTGTGTCCTGGGGCATTAAACATGAGGAGGTGAGGCTAGACTTGGGGGTAGTTGATGTTTCCTGTCTCTCAGTGTCACTGTTGTGATCCTGATGCCCTGCAACAAAGAGCATGGCTTGATATGGCAAACTCCATGTCTCATACTACATTGCAGGCTGCTGACTTAATGTTTGTGGTGTTTATCTGTAAAACACATACTTTCATTGTCTAATTTATGGGTCTGCTGAGAGAATCAAGGGAGTTAATGGTGTATACGATGTATAAAACATGCTGTGGCACATGATAAGCAGTGTTTGATAGCTGCGATTACTGTAATTAATCCTGCTTAACAACCCTATGTAATGGATTAGAAGTAGGTTTTTATTGTTGGAGTTTTTTGTTTTATTTTTGTTTTTGTTTTTTTTTTAAGCTGTATTCTTTCTTAACCCCCCCACGGAGAATCGATACAGGGTGATTGACTGAATAATGACTTAAAAGATACCTTTAGGACCAGTATTTAATGTATTGCAAACACGTCTTGGTTTATGGATTAGTTCCCATGATAAGAAGGATGGCATAGTTCCAATTCACATTAAATCTACATGTGATCCACCCACTTCATTTCAAGCATGATTTCCTAATGGACTCGTTCCTTTCCCAGAAAGGATCTTTTTTTTGCTATATTTTTGTTTTTTCGAGACAGTGTTTTTCTGTGTAGCCCTGGCTGTCCTGGAACCCACTCTGTAGACCAGGCTGGCCTTGTCCAACTCACAGAGATCCACCTGCGTCTGCCTCCCGAGTGCTAGAATTAAAGGTATATGCCAACACCATTTGGAAAAGTACATGCCACACACATGTAGTTAGATAATTTTGATTAACTCTTGCATTTTTTTCTAAAAGTGCTGCTTACAGCACAAATGGATTGCTGCATGGTTTGAAAAACTCTACGTTAGATCACAGACTAGTGTCACAGGGACGCACAGGAGCAGACTTATGGTAAACTGTAGCTGTCTCATTCCCTAAGCTTCCCTGCTGGTAGAACTGGAAATCTGCCGCTAGCACTCCCACACTTTTGTTTTTATTTTACTTTTATTATATGAAACAGTTTTTCAATTTAATTGTTTTTGTTCATATTCTTCCTTCCCCCCAAGATCTCCTCTTTCTCCTTACTCAGCCAACTTGAAATTCTTCCTCAAAAAACAAACAAAAATCTGATACAAGCCCTACCCCCCAAAATACCCATAAAACAAAATAGACCTTCACCCAAAAAGAAGAGAGGAAAGAAAAACAACCCAACAAATTATAAACAAATGAAAATACACAGAAAAATCAAGGAGTTCATTATATGTTGGTCAACTAATCACATACTTTAAATGTCACCAGTTAATTTTTGTTATGCCAAAGTTCGTGTGCTCAGTTTTTAAAAGACCTTATTAATATTACTCTAGTTCAGTTTGCTTTTGGCAAATGTGTAGTGTTGAAATGGATAAGAATGGTAAGATTAGGTCATTGATCATTTTCACAAGTAATTTAAAATCGGCAATGCTAATAGCTAAAGGTTTTTCAGATTAAAATCCCCAACTCCCTCTTCTAGAGTCTTTTTTCAGAGGACAAGGCCTGAAGAATCAGCTGCTTTCCTGGGCTGCCTGAGGCTCTGGCCTGTGCCTTTTGAGCCAGCCCCATGCCTGTGGGAATTTCACTGCTGTTCATGCTCGGACACCACAAGGCTGACCACACTACATGACACCATTCTGAACCCTGCCAGTGTTCTCGCCATCTGAGTCACCAGCCAGACCAAATAGGTACTTCTCTCCAATAGTGACACCAACTTCTTACCAAGCTTACCACACAGAAGCGTTCCCAGATTGCTTTGCACACATCCTGGTCACACACGTGGCCACTCAGCAGACCTAACCTGCCTTTGGCCAGTCTTGCAGCCATCTGGTTCTCCTGGTACAGGGTGTGTATCCAACACAACACCTTACTGCTGAACTGGGAGGTATTTGGTCACTGTTCCCCTCTCTTCCTGATAACTTTTCCAACCATAGTCTTGTCAAGTCCATGTATAGGAAGTAGGCACACATCTGCATATTAATTCTCTCTTCTCCTAAGCACAGTCACCGGTCACAAAAACGTACTGTGTGGTTAACTCAGGAAGTTTCCCAGCTTAAACCTCCTTATGTTTGCATGTAAGCAAATGAAGTGCATCTTTAGCATGTTTCCCCACTGATGGCCAGCATTGCTCCATAGATGCACACCTGCTCTTCACAACTGTTTCACAGAGCATTATGCACACATCCTGAGTAAAGCCAGCTCTGTGGACTAGCCTGGGTCCCTGACATTCATTAGAAGCCCTGCTCCTAAGGGAAGATAACTCCAGTCCTAAGCCAACAGGTAATAATAATCTTTTTTCTAAATCATTAGTTATTAGTCCCTTACTGTGCCTAATTTATGTTTAAAGTTTATCTTAGGCACATACTCACAGGAGAAGTACAGTGTGTAGTGTGGTTCTGTGCTAGGTGAGGTTTCAGGTAGCCACTGAGGGTCTCAGAACGTACCCTGTGATTAAGGGCAGGCAATTTAAATGCTTGCTCTTAACTGTGGTAGACTGTTTCCTCCTAACTTTAAGGACAAAACTAAACATCAGAATCATAGGGAAATAGACAATTGCTGAAAATAACGATTTAAGCATGGTTTTGAAAATGCTGGATCATTCAATACCTGCCTGTATTTTGAATACAGGAATATAAAGTTCCCTACTGATTTTTTTAAGAAAGTGGTTATTTGAAACGACAGTTGATTATGGAGCCCTGTGTCTTCCCAAGTCCAAGCTGGTGGCTCTGGATAGACTTAGACATCCATCTCCTTTCACTTTAAGCATTTTTTGCACATACACTTGACATACAGCAGCTTTTTTTTTTCAGGTGAGACACATCTTTAAAACCAGAAAACAGCACTCAGAGACAAGAAAGGACTTTCATGTTTCTTTGTTGGCGGAAGCTTAGAAATAACCGACTCTTGGAGATGGTGTTTCGATCTTTGCTCTCTAGCCTGACGTGGTATTAAGATCTTTTGGTTAATGATTGCCTAACATGAAGTTCCCATTTCCCTTTGAGTCTGATAATGTGTGCATGAGCCTGCGGCTTGTAATATGTGTACCTCACACTACAACCATGTACCAGTTAAGAACAGGGGCACGTCCTGAAAAAGATGTCAGGTGATTTCCTTTTTTTAGAGGTGACAGGGCATGCTTTGCAAACAAAGACAGTCTGGTATCCCTGGGCAATAATACCATGTGGGTCTGTCTGTCCTTAGCAGAGAGGCTGTTACATAGTGCAGGGCTTCATAGATTTAACATACCAGGAAATAAAAATTAGTTGAGATATAATGAGCTCTCATGCATCAAGATGATGTTCACATCAAGAAACATACCTTAACATGTTTCTAAAATGACTGTAAACTCATGCTAAGGGTAAGGCTGACTAGGGATGCAGGTAGAGATGGTGATTGTGTTCACACCTGTTGGAGGTGTGAGAGAACTCTGAAGCTCATTGTAGAATGTAGGATGTTTGTCTGAAGTTTAACCTGACATGGCTTTACAAAAAAGCGTAGACATCTCACTGTGAGACATAAAGGCAAGTGCCGAAGGGTTTGGCTTTACCACATGAGGTATGATATGTTTGAACAGGAATAAATCAGAAGGGCTTGTGTCTTCTGATTGCTGCGTCAACCTAGGGTGCTCTGCTGCTGTTTGTAGTGTGCGGTGCACCTTCTCCTGAGATATTATTTGGGGAATGAAAAAGATTTTGGTGCCAACATAAAATATGAGGATCTTTTTTCCTGACACAACCAAATTTAACTCTTAGGCAAAATACTGGCAGCATCCCCCCCAAAGGAAAAGGAAAAGCTAGATCAGCTGGGAGTACAAAGTGTTAACTTCCTCCCTGTTTGTGTTAGGATGCCCCAGTAGATAGTGATCCTGAAACACAAAGGGGCATTTGAAGATCTGTCCATGTTCTCTCAGTTGGGCTCTTCATCCAGAAGTCCCTATGGGAACATACAGAATAAAATAAACCCTTTTGTAATGGAGGAGAAGTTTTCATACTTAACAATACATAACATTCTGAGTCCCTGTTGTGAAGATGGGATTTCCCCAGCATATTGGTCTAAAATAACTGGTGAAGATGGAGGAGAGATGTTGGGAAAGTCCAAGGTTTCTAGGTGGTCACAGACTTATTGAAATTGAGATGAAGCAAAGATAAGAAATGCAGAGGTGGTGCTGGAGCCCCCGGCTCAGCAGCTGAGAGTGTTGACTGCCCTAGGTGTTGTGGTCCTCTTGTCCTCTGAAGACACCTGTCCCCATGAGGTACACATGAACTCACGCAGGCATGCACACAATGCATCAAACATTTTTATCCCTCTGGCATGGAGGTGGGGTGGGCACAGGTAACCCAATCACTCTTCCTGGAGGTGTCCTGATGTGAAGTGACTGAGGAATCAAGGGGGATGGAAGTGTGTGCAGTCAGCTGTTTAGTTCTGTAGATAGGAAAGGTGGTCGTCACACCTCAGAGTATAGGAGAATCACCCACAATGCTTGACTGAAGAGCACACTCCTGGGCCTCACAGAGGCAATCTGGACACAGGTGGTTCAAAAACATGTTGAAACGTTTGTTTAAAAGGATCAGTTACACAACTCTTCTGTTAGTGTTAGTTTTTCATGTCTTATTGGTCACCAAGGAAACCAAAAGTTAACATTTCTTTTTTTTATAATTTTACCACTTTGGGGCATAATTTGCCACCTCTACAGAGCCTACAAATAGTGGCCTAAGAGTGTGCATACCTTGCCTGTACCTGCATCTGACTCCCAGGCAGTCATATAAAGAGAGCATGCCTGGCATTGGTGTGGGATTCGTTGGTAAATTGCTGGTGTCGACATCATAATTCTTTTTCGCCTGGTGGAGGAGCCAGATCTCCTGTGGTTGGTTGTGGTTTCCTCTGGGCTAGGGAGAGTGCCGCGGGAACAACGAACCCTGTCTAGTTTTGACTCTCCTGGGGTGTAGTGCATCCTGCGTCTTCTGAGATGGGCTGTGAGAGGCTTACCTGAAAGTTGGCAAATCAGACTTGCACACGCCTCGGCCTCCTTTAGCCAATGGCTTGCTCAGACCACATATATTACTCTGTGTGGTTTCATTCATCAAGGGGATCCCCATTTTCAGCAGAACACAGCCTCGAGTCGGCTCTGGCCTCTCCAGAAAAGGAAGTGCACACATCTTGCCCACAGAAGAATTCAAGGTGTCCCAGGTAAGCAGAAATGGAGGAATCCTCTCCTAGTTTCCTCTGGGTGGATTTGGGGTTTTAGTAAACTGAGTCTTTTAGGAAGAGCTCCAAGCTGCTTTCCTGGGGTTTTTCTACACAACTGCTGTCAGCATTCCTCAGTCTCACCCTCTTCGTGTGTAACCCAGCCTCTTCGAGCTGTCCTTTCAATTTCAGATTTTAAATTACAGAATTCTTTTTCTTCTGTAGCTGAAATTTCTTTAATAGTCACAGTTGCTAAGTTACTTAATTACGCCTTGGGTTCCTGGTTCTAAACCAGAGGCCCACATTTTCAGGAAGTGCTTTCACAAATAGGCAGAGGAAAAATCTCCCTGCACTTGATTTATGAAACAATGATGGTAACATGTGTGTCAGGCATTCCTGCCTCAAAGGCCAACCTCAGAAATCACACTGCTGGATGTCAGGAAGCCAAGATCTCTCTTCCCCATTTGTTGATGTGTTTTCTGTGGGCCGAGCGTGCTCATATCTTGTCTCTAGGCGTGTGGTTTGGTGTGTGTACATTCAGAGCGATGGCATTTTTCTAGAAGTGACTAAGGCTTCTTGGATGAATTCTGTCTTTGAAAGAGGTGGTTGGATTGCATCAGAGAGGCATTTACAGTAAATGGCTCCCCCTTCCTGTGCTGACCACATGTGAAAGAATGCATTAATTCTTGTTTTGAGGAAGTGAGAGCCCTAGAGCTCTCTGAAAACTCCCTCGTCTCATTAATTAGCCAGATTTGAATCTTCATTTTTTTTTTCAAATTGGAATCACTTTGTGCTCCCTAAGTAAATGTTATATGGAGAGAGAACTTTCCACTCCAAGTCCTGTTTGGAGCAACTAATGATTCTGAGTTCAGAAAGAGGAAATAGCATTGAACATATATATAGTAAAGACGTAAATCCAAAGTAACTTCTTCCTGGCCATTTTGTATTAAGTTAATCTGTTTCTTAAATCTGTTGATGCTTTGACTTTGGGGCACTAATTCTCAGTGTGGTCTTTGCCTGGGTTCTCAGGAAGTGGGACTTCCCCCATTGGAAATGTGTGAGAGTATTTTGATTATAGGATAAGGGTATTTTAAGGGGTGATCCCCATACAGAAAAACTTGCCCAGTGCCCCACGTGACTTTACGTTAGTTGTTCATGTAGTGAAACGTTGGTTTATAATTTCCTCACACTAGACTTAGCGCCACTTTTTTCATAAAAGAAAGCCTTTAGCATTTTTAGATAGTGTGCCCACTCTCCTTTTGTCGTCTAGCAGTAGCTCACTCTTTTATCTGACTGCTTTAAAAACTTTAAAATTAATATTTGTATGCCCACGTGCTGCACGTTTGTGGAGGTCAAAGGGCAGTGTGCAGGACTCAGGTCTGGTTTCCACCTGACGCTGAGTTCTCACATGGAGCTCAAGACAGCAGACTTGGCAACAAGTGCTCTTGCTGCTGCCATCATGCGGGTCCCACCTGACTCCCTGCATCCAAGGTTTAATCAAACCTGAAACTCTTTATATATTGAAATAGGAATATTTGATTATATATTGCTATTTTCCTTTTATGTTGAATCTAGGGAATTTCCTTAAGCTTTTTAAAAGCTGTCTATACACTAATCAATATTGCATGGGATTTTATTGTGGAGTAGTACCACATGACAGAATTTTTTTTCTTAGATAAATAGGGCTTTAGGAGCTAGGGTCATGACTCAGCAGGTAAAGTGGAGAGTCATACACACTAGTAGTGCCAGTGCTCCCATGGAAACTTGGGTCCCAGCTAGCCTGGCACACACACAGACAAATCACAGCAGACCCTGTTTCTGACAAGGTTGAGGACCTCCCCTGAGGTTGTTCTTTGACAGGGCCCTTGTGCCTGTGCTCAGTCACGAGCATTTGTGCATGTGTACACACCTGTGCACAAGTACAAATACACATGCTGGTTTCTTTTAAAGCGGGCTCTGTGGTGAGTAGGGTTTTGAAACACTGATCCCACTGCTCTTGCTGCCTTAGAAGGAAGAGCAGTGTGGTGAGGGTGCTCCCCCCCACCCCAGCACTGTCTTCCCCGTGGGTTTCTGGCCCTGTGCACTTTATTCTTTCCAGCGCTCATTTGGTCTGTAGGCTGCTTGCTCCCTCTCTGTCGAAAGGAAAAGCAGGTGTGAAAGGAGGTTTACCTGTCATGGTATAAACAAGCCAGGAGTTAAAAACAAGACACAGGTTTTCTTGCTGTGGGACATTGTGTCCCTGTCCTCTCTGTTCTGTGCATTCTGTTCTGCACTTGGCGACAGTCCTGTCAGCCTAGCTCGCCATGGGGAAGGGACCGATTAGACAGCAGTTTGAACCTCAGGGTCGCAGCTTGGGCCTAGGCTGACTAGAATAGTGTTCCGTAGTTCTTGCTCTTGGGCTTGTGGGGTTTTTTTTTAATTTTATGGGCCTTTTATTTGGATGATGTCTTGATATTGTATGGATGTGATTATAGTTTGTCAAATTTACTAATGAAAGATTTTTTTTTCTTTTTAGAAAAGAAACTCCTTGCTATCTTACACTTTCTGTTGCTCCCAGGGTCTGTTTGTTGTTTACCTTGGTTCTTCTTAATACCGGCCTCTTTCTCTTTGTGGTTTCATTTGTATCAAAGTTCCTTCTGAGTAGACATGGGGGGCTCCCAATACTGTGGTATTGGAGAGCTGCTGAGAGTTGGAGTGAGGACTCGATTTGGGGGTTCTCATAGCTACATTAGTAGTTTAGTCCCTGTGAAGCTCTTGCCTGATCTTAGAGAATGGCCTCACTATTTTAATTTCGTCTGCCGGGTGAATAAGACCTGTTGTTTCTCACGAGCACAGGAAGTAGGCATGTGATGAATACCAAACATTGCTATTGCCTCCTTTCCATTCTTCTTATCACGTCTGTCCCATATCACTTGCTTTCTTTTCTTTCAGGACCTTATAGGGGTTCTTCTGAATGAAGTCACTTGGCCCTCCTCAGTGTCTGTCAGGCACCGAGTTCAGAATGTAAGCTGCTTAGCATATTGGGTTCCATTTTACCCTCCAGACATTTGAGCAAATCTTTCAGACTCTGGCCTGTGTATATAAGGTGTGGAAGTATATGTATGGGTGCCCTGCATCCAGTGTTATTCATAGTTATAGAGAGGGAACCAAAATAAACAGCAGACATACCTTTCTGTAATTGTAATGGGATTTTGCTGTAGCACACCACCCTGCAGCACCCAACCCCTGTAGCACACCACCATCTTAAAATGGCAAGACCTTCATTAGGTGATTTATCAGAATTAAACCCAAACAATTAAGTAAATAAGTGTTAGCTTTCTCTTACAGTGACAAAATACCCAAGATAATCCACTTATAAGGAAGGAATGCGTTTGGCTCGTGGTTCTGGTTACAGGTAGTCTGCCTGCTGTGTTGGGTCTCTGTTGAAGCAGCACATGATTGTGGAGTTGCTGACATCATGGTGGTTGGGAAGTGAAAAGAGAACAGTGTGAGTCCCAACAATGCTTCATGAGCTCTTCCCCAATGACTTAATTTCTGTCTACTAGCCTCCACCCCTTAAAGGTTCTATCTACCACTTGATAACCATCAAGAACTTAGGACCAAGCCTTTAATGCATTGAATCTTGACAGCTTCAGGATTCAGTAGCATTTGGTATTGAGTCATGGAAAAGAGTTAATGGGACATCGTGATGGAAATGGGGTTCCTGAAAGCTAACCTAGGAATCACCTGATTGGATGAAAGTGTGAAGTGATGTGATTTCAGAGTGATTCTCAACTGGCTGGTTCCAACCTAGTCATTAAAATCTATAAAAGTAGTGATAGTTGTTCTGACCTGTGTCTCCATTGCTTCTTGGTTTCCTTACATTGATGGCGGTCATTCCCTGGGGAGCATAAACCCTCCCACTTCCTCCTGTTCTGTGAGAAGTTTCTAGACGTCCCCATTTTTTTCCCAAGAGCCTCCAAGCCCATGTATGCGATGAAGTAGAAAAAGTAGATCCCGATTAATCAGGTCCTGAACTTCCCTGACACAGTTGATGAATTACCATGGGAAAGTACACAGACTTTTAACGGGACTCATACCCCAGTATGAGTGTGTCCCTTGTGCTTCTCCCTAATTCTTCCCCCTTGCTAGTTTAAACACTTCTGTTACTCTAGTCCCGTACAGATTGAGTCAGAGTGGGAACTCCTAGCTAGCTAGTGTCCTTCACCCAGGATCTTTTATTGCTGTGTGTATCCATTCTTCATTTTTCCTTCATTCTTCTGCAGTATTCTGCATACTGCTGTAGAGACTCAGTTTGTAGCTCTTCCTGATCTCTGTTTGCATGATTTCTACCTTCTTAGCTATTATGAATATCAAGTCATTGAGAGTGGTTTTTCTATTCTTTTTGGATTTATGGACCCTGCATACCTTTATAGAAGCTTCGTAGCCATTCCCTAAAGTAATCGTATCATTTTATGTATTATACCAGTAAGCAGGGTGAGTTCCAGGTACTCGGTTCCTTCCTAGCTATGGATGTTACTGATTTTCTATGTTAGCTCATTCTCTTCGATATCAAGTGGTATATCATTAGGGTTTTAAAGTTTGCATTTTCTTCATGAATAGTAGTAATTGCTGGCAATCTACATATCATATTTTTGGAGTATCTGTTCAAGTCGTTTGACTTTTTTCTTTTTTCTTTCTTTCATTTTTTTTTTGTTTTTGCTTTATACCCCTGACTAGCTTTGAGCTATTGAGCCTTTTGCCTCCCAAATTGTAGAGTGATTGGTATATATCGGTATGCCTGAACTTTATTTGCTAGTTTATAAAGTAGAAAGTGTCTTCTGCTGAGAAGTTTAAAATTTAAACAAAAACTTTTGAACTCTACTGGTACATATTTTTTTCTCTAAATAATCTTTGTCCCCAACTCTGTGAAGTTTCCTCTAGTGTGTTCCTTTAGACTTAATGCTTTGGCCAGTCATGAGTCTCCAGTTAGTTGTCCTGTGCATGCAGGAAGCCTTACTTCCTTTGTATCAACTTTCCTGCATGACTTATAAAAGGTCTTTACTTTCCTCATTCACTTATCTAGGCACTGTTGTTGATAGTTACACATACATGTGTGGCTCTATATCAAAGGAACCTAAACTATTGTATAAAATGGCCAGTAAGTACATTAAAAAAAAACTCAGCATTTTCAACTATTAGGAAAATGCAAATCAGAACCACATTGAGATTTCATCTCACCCCAGATGTCATCAGAAAATCAGAAATGAGCAAGTGGTGGCAAAGAGGCTGTAGGGAAAACCCTTACTCACTATTGATGGGATGTAAATTATTGCAGCCACTGTGGAAATTTAAATAGAGGTTCTCGAAAATCTAAAAATAGAACTAGCATATGACCCAGTCACACTGCCCCTGGGATACACCCAAAGGAATCAAAGTTAGCGCACAGCAGAGACACCTTTGCACCCATGTTAGTTGGAGCACTCTTAATAAGTTATGGACTGCTCAGCCTAGGTGTCCAACAGATAAATGGCTAAAGAAAATGTGGTGCACATGTACAATGGAGCATTGTTTAGTTACAAAGAACAAAATCAAGCCTTTGCAGGAAACTGGATACAAATGGAGACCCTCACACTAAACAAAATAAGCCAGACTCAAGTAAACACCATTTGCCCTCATGCAGAATGAAGATTTAAAATGAAAACCAAAGCCTGTGGAAGAAGAAGGGAGCAATTGGGGAGAAGCAGAGTAAGAGGAAGGAATGAATATGGTCAAAGTACATTATGTACACGTATGGAAGTGTCATGATGGAACTGAAGATGTACAATGGATTATATGCTTATAGAAGTTAAATATACAGGGAGGGTGGCACACAGCTTCAATCCAGCGTTTGGGACTCAGAGGCAGGCAGATCTCTGACTTCAAGAGTAGCTTGGTCTTCATAGGGAATTTCAGGACAGCCAGAGTACAAAGTGGGACTTTGTCTCAAAACAAAAGTTTTATGTGTATGTATGACCTAGGTCTGGGAACAGCTGCCATTAGGCTTCAAATGTGACTGTGGTTTTGTGACTTGTGTGTACTGGACAGTGCTTTGGAGATGAGTGACAGAATTTGTATTGGAGGCATTATTGTACCTGTGTTCTGATAATGGTCCTGCCAAGGATCCCATAAGACCCATGAATTCCTATGGTGAGTGCAATATTTTCTTTATTTTTATGTGTATAAATGCTCTATCTGTATGCTTGCATGCCAGAAGAGGGCATCCCATTATAGGTGGTTGTGAGCAGCCAATGCTCTTAACCACTGAGCCATCTATCCAGCCCCAAATTTTATGTTTTTATCTGTGCAGACAAATGTACCATAAGCTTAAATCCATCCCAAGCCTGCAGGTGTTTTCAGGAAGAACAAAGATGCCAACTTCTGGTTTCATATTTTAAAACTTGGATGCATGTAGACTGCAAAGTAACTGATTTGATACTTAATCTAGTAGATGAGCAAGTCCAAAAAAATCTATTTATTCCTAAAGTGTTTTTCTTATAAAACAGATTATGAAACAGAGTATTTTAATAGCAAGTACAAAAGCAGACCTGAGTTACACAAACCCTGTATACTGACTGGGAAACTTTCATACAAGTTTTAGTTTTCTTAAAATATAATTCAGTATTTTTAAATTTTGAATATATTAATTAATATTAAAAGATTCTTTGACTTGAAACAGAGTTTTAATAATAGTGTAAGAAAGACACCAAAACTATTCTGCTAGAGTAAGTTAGCCTGAAACAAAATACCCCAAATATGAGTAACTTAAGAATAGGACACATTTGTTTTGACTTGTGTTTTGGAGGCTCTATCTACTTCATGCCAGCCTTTACCCATGGCCTGTGGAGGATGTTAGCACACTGAGTATTAGAAGCGCGAGTGGGCAGGGGACATCTCTTTTGATGTCCTGTGCTTTAGACTTCAACTTGGCATCTTCATGGAGTGGCCAGTGCAGGCTGAGATAGCACACTTGTGCTGGCTAGAATAAGTGTCCCCTCGGAACTTCACCCAGTGCAGGAACAGTTGGAGTCCCTGCTTCCAGGGTGGGGTAAAGCAGTCAGAGGGCACAGAGTCGTGCCTGGTTCACAGCCTGTCTTTCTTAAAGTTTATGTTATTTTCATGGTGAAAGAACAGAAGGTATGCTTTAAGAGGATCAAAAGCAAGAATGTATGGACTGTTCTGTACATTGGCCTCTGCATTTATCGATCTGCTCCCAGCTGAACAAGCCAGGCCTTGGTAGTTACTCCTTTCTCACCCAGAGGATGTGGAATTGGGAGGCTTTCTTTCAGCGCTCCTAGGAGATGCATGTCCTGAAAATAGCAGGAGAGCATTATATTAATCACTGGAATTTCTTCTCTCTCTACACAAGGACTTTACGAGGAAACAGGGAGTCTACGTTCACATCTTTCCTTGTGCTTAAGAAAAATAACATCCACTCAACTTGGAATACCACCTTCCAAGCCTGTGTTTGGACTTGCATGTCCGTGCTTAGCCCCTGGCCTGCTTCTTCTCTCTGGAGCAGTGTCTGGGAGAAGTGGCTAAGGTGGGTCTCTCCCCATCTGGTTGCTGCAGTGCTCTGGCAGGGGCTGGACAGTGACAAGTGTGACCTCCTGCATTTAAAAGACCCAACAACCCCCAAAATAGACCCCAGCTCCCGCTGATCTGCTAGGCACGCTAATGTGTGAATTTACTGGTTTGCAGCCATGGTGCTTCATGAGTACACATGCTCCACATCTGAATCCAGAAGGCTGAAACAGCGTGGTGCCTGGGATAGCCCCTGTGTGTTGTGTGTCTGATCATTAGTGATGAAGCCTGAGGAAAGTCCACTTGACTGCTGACAGCTGACTGACCAGATCCTTCCATGTTTGGTATGAGACTCCTCTGAGGCCACAGAGAAACCCACTAAACAGAGTTACTTTCCAGTTCCCTCCCTGTGTGTTTTCCCAACAGCGCTGTCACTCCTGTGTGGCAGAGAAAAGAGGAGGGAGAGGGTGGGATCACTGCCTTTATGCCTGCTGCCTTCCCAGCCGCCTCCTGTCTTCAGGGCTATGAAACCCTGGGGTCATCCCTACCTAACACTCTCAGCCCGTTACCGAATGCTTTTCCTTCCCATGACCCTCTCTGTCTCTGTTGGCATTTCCAGTGAGCCCTGAAACCTACTCCAGCCCTGCTGTTGTTTCAATCATGGTGCTTTAGTGGTTTCTTAGCTTGAGCCACCTCATCATTCACATCTTCCAGGACCCTGCTTGTAGAAGTGCTGTCCCCACTCCCTGCCCTTATTCTTGTTTGGGTTTTTACACCTGAGACCCAGTGGATCCTGCTGTAGCCAAACCTGATAGCTGTGCAGCCATGTTCCTTGTGGCTTCAAACTAAAAGAACGTGCTCCTTCCTGTTTGTGGCCTCTTTGTGGTAAGCAATGTTTGATAAACTCTCTACTCTGCCCTCCTCCCCCCACTCCCTCTGGCCTTCTCCAAACCTCATTACTCTTGCCATGTCTTTCTACACGCTGCTGATCCACCTGCTTAGATCCCAGGTGGGCATCTCCCTACAGTGCTTTATTTACATGGTGCCTCCCACCTACCTGTTCCCGACTGTCAGAATTACCCAAGCCTATGGTCTGTGACTTACTACATCCATTGGATACTTTTAGATCCTTCTCTCTCATCTTTGAAGTCAAATATGGTCAAAACTTCTATGTACCAACAGTTCCTACATCTAACTGCTATGGCCTCCAGTGTATCCACCTCCTTTCCATTGTCTTTGACCAAAATTTCCATGGGAGTGGTCTTGTCCATGCTCTGGGTATTCTCTCTTGGACCATTCTTCTGTGTGTGCAGCATGATGCTTGTTAAACCCTCCTATAGCTTCATGTTTCTGGACGTCTTCACACGGGTCACCTGTGGACCCTGCCCAGTGCTTGAAGCATTCCCAGGCTGATGGAGGAGAGTGCTCTTTTCCATGTCGCATGGTATAACCTCACGAGACCCTCTCTGGACAGCCACCACTCCTGCCCTCCCCAGCTCCTGGCCTTGGGCTCCCCATGTCTTCCATTCTTCCCTATTCACCTATTCTGCATCTGGGCCCCAGACCCTCCCTCCTGGAGAAACCCTTCCCTGTCCCTCCCCTTTTCTCATTCATAATATTCCCAGAAAGGTTTGAGTTGCAAGCTTCATCTCTGCCTGTTTACTTTCTGGAGAAACAGATACTAAACAAAGATGCTTTCTGTCCCAACTCCACTGCTTGAAAGCTATGGGACTACGCTGCACTTCAGTCCCTCGAATTTAGAATGCAGCTTGGTGGGCTTGAAAGATGTCTGATGGGAAGCCCTATGTGACACAGGGAGTGGGTCAGTGTGATACCAATGACTGTCACTTTCAGGCTTCCATATGTCTGTCAGACCAGATCAGAGATCCTTTGTATCTGTGCCTCCAGCCCATGTCTCCTGTAGACAGTATTGGCAAGTTCTTTGGAGAAAGATTGGTGACATCACAGTACCACCCAGGACCTAGGCTAATGCCTGGGATGCAGTTATAACCTGTGAGCTCGTTAGTCTTTATTAAGTGGTATCAGGCACCTTGTACAAAGAAGGTTATAATACATTGATTTGGACATCAGTGACCCTGCTTGGTCCATAGTGGGTTCACATCCCTGAAGCTGCCGGGGGTGGGTCCCTTTATTCTGCTCTGCAGTACTTGACAGCTGAGAATGAAAGGGGAAATGGAATAGGCTTGTAAGACAGACTTTCCCCCTTGCTTATGTTTTTCATGCTTGCTGTTGTTGTTGCTTGGATTTGTAGGTTCTTTCCAGGTTGTGGGGAATTTTTCAAGCTGACTTTAATAAAAGGGTCGCAAAAAGCCACAGGGAAGTCTTGAGTGTTCTCAAGTTAAACACAGTACCCCTTATTTCATTTTTCATCAGTGTTTCTGAGCTTACTTGTGTAATTACATTTAAAGAATTTAGTATCAAAAATACTGTTTCAATGTTTGCACCACTGACTTTTTCTTGTACCAATTAGAAACCACCTTTAGACATTCAGACACCGTTTTTAAAGAGGACGTCTGCATTAGTGTGACTGTGCTCTTAAAATACACATGTCTCCGGGACTGGAGAAGTGATTTGGAGATTACAGTGCTTGTCAAGCAAGCATGGGGACCCGAGTTCAGATCCCAGTTCCCACATAAAAGCCAATGGGAGGATGTACATGTCTGTATCTGCCACACTCACTGTGGGGTGGGGTGGGATGGGTGGCTGCAGAGACAAGGATCCCTGGAATTCACTGGCCAGCTGATCTATAAGAACACTGACTGCTCCTCTAGAGGACCCTGGTTCAGTTCGTTCCAGCACCCACATGGGCATCTCACAACTGTCTGTAACCAGTTCTAGGGGACCTGACACCCATGGCAAAAGCACCAATGCTCATAAAATTTAATGTGTGTGTGTGTGTATTAGATGGATTAATAGAGGAAGATACTTAATGTTAACCTCTGACTTGCATGTGCACATACATGTGCAAACACACACACACACAATGAATGCTTGTATTGTTTCTAATTGTGGAATGCAAATGTGTTTTATTAAATGAAAAAGACATTTAGGATCCATTTGTCTTTTAATTTAGTGTAAGCACACAGCAAATGCATAGTAGTTTAATAATTGAAATTTATATTCTAGGTCAAATGTTTTAATTGGTGGCCAGTTCTGTTATGTATTGTGCTGAGAAAGAGTACCTATTTTTTGAGATGCAAATAAAGCTTTGCTGCTGACCTGCTTAGGTTTGATTTTCATTGCTCTGATTAACAAATAGTTGAAATGAAAGTGCCATTTATTTGGACACATGAAGCTGATTTAATAGATGACCTGTGCTTGCTCAGGGATTTTGTGACTGGCAATGATTTTTAAGATCTAAAAGATAACTGGAAGTATGGATCACCACCTCTGCCCCAGTGCATGCATGTGCAAAGTGCATACACACGCACTCTTTTATTGGACATGAAACCCAGGCAATTTTCCATATTTCATGGAGAATTGAGGTGGGGAGTAGTAGAGTTGGCTGGTTGCTCCTGAGCCCTGGTTCCAAAACTGCTAACTAGTAGCTCTTACCTCCCGCTGTGCATTATGTCTTTTTACCTCTGTGCACAGCTGTCACCTACCCCATGGGTGCCCTCACTTGTGTGCTTTAAACTGCCAGCCCTCTCTGCAGAGCTCCTCACCCTGGGATAATATCCATGGTCCTGCCTCTCCTGTCCCCAGAGCCACCTAAATGGAGTTTGTTCATCTCCACTCCCCTCTAAACCTTCAGTGGTCAAGAGACTAAACTTCACCTCCTAGGTTTGCTTACAAGATTCCTAACATCTGACCTCAGCCCCTTAACTCACACCTGCTTGCACCAATTCCTGTAGTAGAGCCCTGTTTTCCCATGCCTCTGTGTTTCTGTTGTCTGGACTTGACTTCTCCCCCACAGAGCCACTGTGCTGCTCATAGGCAGGCATGAATGCTTCCTCACATCTGGAGCATCACACCAGTCCTGCTCTTGAGTCAAAATCCCATTTGAGCATCCTTCCCTGTACTTAGCATCTCATCAGTTTTACCCTTTCTCAGCCCCTTGAGATAAGTCATCAGCTTCTCTTCCCAAACCTTGGCAGCTTTGAACCGTAGCCACTGCCCACTTTAATTCCAAATAACACTTCTAAAACGTTTTGAATTACATATCACACTTTCTTCTTTCTCAGAGTTCTCTTCATCAGAACATGATGTATGTATTCCTTAAACACCAAACTCAGTCCACGAGGAATCTCCGGTCTACTGCCAACTCAGTGACTTTATTATAGGGACCTCATATGGTTTGTCTTCATGTCACTCAAACATCCTCAGGGCCCATCCCTGTAATCATGAAAGGATTCTTTCCTTCCTAAGGCTTAGTAATAGTCCATTGTGCATGACACATTTCACTGATGGACAGCCAGGTAACCTCCAGTTTTGGTGGTAATTGTGAAGGTGAGTGTTGGATTCCTTGTCTTAAGTTAATTAGATCCTAAGATTATCTGATCTCAGCTCCTAAAATACCTGTTTTTTTTTCCCATGGATTCTTGTCTTCTTTTTGTCAGTTGTCTCTTCCACATCATGCTCAGAACATTACCTGAGCTCAAAATACTTAAACTTAAAACAGAAAACTTATATGCACATAAACTCAACGAAAGTTGAAAAGGCAGAAAAGGCCTGGAATCCCACCTACTCTGTAGGCTGAGACCATGGAATGCAAGGTCACGGTTTGCCTCAGCTACTGTGCATTCAACGTCAGCTTAGACAACTTAGTGAAATCCCATCTCACCATAAGAAGTGAAGAAGACTGGAGGTAGCTCAGGAGTATATAGACTTGCTGTGTCAGCATGAAGACCTGAATTTGAGTCTTCATTACCCATATAACAGCTTTTCACGGTGGTATGTCCCTGTAACTTCAGGTGACAGTGGGGACAGGCAGGAGACTCACTGAAACAGCAAACTCCAGGTTCAGTGAGAAACTTGTATCAGAAATCAAGGTGGAGAGCAATAGAGGAACATAACTGGAAGTTACTGTGATCAACATATGTGCACACATGCACACACGTGGCTGCATATAACATGCATTCATTACACACCAAAAAAAAAAAAGAAAATTACCGTCCGTTGCTATGCCAATGAACATCATCATTGAGCAATGCAGTGTAGTCTTTTGCTCTTAGAATCACATGGCTGGCAGGGAGCTGCCTGATTGGAGAGGAGAGTTTTGACTAGAGACCAGAAGGTCAAAGTTCCAAGTGTGTCTTCCACTGTGTGCACATTGCATTCATATCACTGAGTCAGAAAACCACACTGGCAGTTGGTGGCCAAGAGTAATGTTCTGTTCTCAAGATTTCTCGCAGAGTTGTGTGGAGACCACAGGCTAGCTGAGAGAGAGGCTTTCTTCCCATCCCCGCGCAGTGCAGGCTGCTGCTCTCTGAAGGTGTACTGAAACACCTTAGCAGTAGGGTAGCCATCGGTGACTGGCTACATCTTGCATTTTGAAATTTAACTGGTACGGTAACAGGTTCTTCATTTGTCAGTCCTAAAATTGTAATATTGTTGTGAAAGATATGACAGTTAAAAATAACTTGTAAGCTACAGGAAAAGTATAACATGCAATAGCACTCCACAAAGGCAACCACTGTGGCATTTTGATTTCTATTCTTAGTCTTTTTACTGTGAATCTTCATGTATTGTTATACCTTAAGGTCTTAAAGAGGCATAAACAATACAATTTTATTAGAGCTGAGAGATATTTACAAGATAACCGTTAGCATCAATTTATGTAGAGATATTTTTGCTGAGTGTTACGGAGTGGAAGTTGCCAAAATATGTTCCTGACTGCCTTCCAACTCCCAGCCTAGGTGTGTTACAAAGCAAAGCAAAATTTCTTTTTTCTTGTTGAAGTGCCTTGTTTCATCTCACTGGGAAAGATGAGACTGCATCCCAAAGGGGAGGAGGAGCTGGGGAAAGGGCCCTGTAACCCTTTCAGGGGCTTCCCTTGGCCCACACTACCCTGTCCTCTCCCAACCATGAGGCTCTACTCTGGCCCTTCCCAGCCAGAACAGGCTGGTGGAGCCAGAGGGTAGGAACAAGGAAAGGGTTGGGGACTAGGACCTCAGGTGTGTCGAGTCAAATCTACACCTTAGCTGACTTGGTTATTTATGGGAACTGTGGCAGATGGGAAGAAGTAGAATATGGTGACAGCCCCAGCCTAGGGAAGTCAGACATCTTGGCTCTGATTTCAGCTGTCTGCCAGCTCTGTGTAACAGGAAAGTTTAACTTCTCTAATTTCTCTCGACATAGAGAAGAGGGGGAGACTATGCACGCTCAGCTTGATTCTAAAGTTGTAGTCTAGGCAGGGTTCAGAGCCAGGCCCACATGATCTGCTGTGGTCCAATCATTGGGTATGAGACCAAGCTTTGTAAGATGAGGCTGGGCATCACTTAGCACTCACCTTTATTTCTGCTTAATTTCCCTGGCTGCTCTGAAAGATATCTCCCCTAATTGTTTCTTTCCTTGTGTATATAAGCATTACGGAAAGGTGGACTAATGGCAGAGGAGATCCAGGACTGATCATCTTGTCTCTTACCTCACCCGCTCTGCCTCTTGCTTAGAGCTGTATCATAAATGTTTCTAAAAGGCTATGGTAAGGGGGCTGGAGAGATGGCTCAGTGATTAAGAGCACTGCCTGTTCTTCCAAAGGTCCTGAGTTCAATTCCCAGCAACCAC
>LOEQ01001525.1:98358-110504 GCA_001685075.1 Bramus lutescens
CCTGCAGACATACACACAGGCAGAATATTGTATACATAATAAATAAATAAATAAATTTTTTTTTTTAAAGAAGGCTAAGGTAAAACTATAACAGGACGGATTAAAGTGATAGAAGTAATGGCCAGGAGCAAATGCCTGCTATTAATAGGTGACTGCTTAGGAATGTATTAGAAGTGGGAACTGTGTTGAGAAACGAAACAGCAGCCAGCCAAATCTTTTTGATTTCTAGTGTTTTTAGTGATCCATTCTCATTTAGAAAAGTGGCACAAAGACTATACATCAGATAATTTTTATAATGCAAAGCCAACTGTTCTTTATACTCAGTGCTTTTTCTCTTGGAGTGATTGATGTGGTCTGATATCGAGTATAACTTAGATAACTCACAAGGGTGGTTCACACTCTGTTTAATGAAGCCTTTTTATAGACTCAGATATTGTAGTGAAAATGTTAGGACTTTATAGCATTTCCCCTTGAAAATGTATTTACCATAGTACTGTACAGTGCCTCCTCGAATCTGTAGAACCTAGATAAATCTGAAGTTTGCCAGGACTACACAGTACTATGCAAGAGAGAAAATAATACATGTGTATAAGGAACTACAACTTGGTTTCATTTGATGACATTCTGTATTCTTTGGTCTCTGCAAATAATGCTGAAGAATAGCCTTGTACATATATCTTCAGGGAAACGACCCCTTTGATAATTAAGCTTTCATTTTTCTGTGCCCTGCTTTAATCTCACTTGGTTTTTTTTTTTTTTAAATAGTCTGGGGCCTTGTTCTCAAAGCTTCCAATCAAATCCTTACTTCACAGAGGCCACAGTCCACTCGTGTTCCCTATATCCCAAGGGTACTATTTATACATGCCTGTTAAGTTTCTTTTTCTCACTGTGCTAATCTACTGCCTAATTGTTTTAGCTGTGGGTCACGTGACTCCTCCCGCCCATAACACACGCACTTAAAATTCTCACTTCCTGATTGAGCCATCAAGATTACATAAAGTGTAAATCGGCCTAAATACCTAGGAGCAGAAACTTTTTGAGGAAGATGTTGTTTTCTTGTTCTGTTTTGATACTAAATCCTGAATGTGTGGTTCCCTAGCCAAGAGGCTGTTAGGTTGTTGGTTTTTTTTTTCATCCATTCCCTTTGAGATTGAATCAGACTTTGCTTTCATTATTAAAAGTAACATGCCAACCAGATAGGCTGTGGGGGTGGTTCCGCTGGAGGAAATCAAAACGGTTCTGATTACCAAGAGAGCCACCCACTTCTTCATGATCCAAACGAAGGGCCTGCTGCTCTCGGAAGGTAACGATTTCTGTTTCCCAAGTGTGCTTGGCCATGGAGCCTCTGCGATCTTCATTTCTGGCTGGCAGGATCTTAAATCTATCACCTTTCCTCACAGGAGACTTGAAGTTTGCGTGGCATAGCAGCTTGGTGTTTGGGGCTTTTGGTTGTTCTTCAGCCTGGCTTTATGTTGTTAACTGGCATTTTCTGTTTATCCCTCTCTGAGAAACAGTGCCACTCACGCCTCTGGTACGTATTTTGTATTCTCTCAGCCTCTGTGGCTGTAGTTTAAGGGCTTGATGCTTATAGGTGCCTTTAGCAAAGGAACCAAGATAGTTCTCAGTAGGCATCACGTAAGTTAATGTGGGCTTCTTATTACTGTGTATGTAAAACGGCATGAGCATTAAGGGTTCAGGATTTCATTTCATTTCAGGAGGGTGATGTACAGGGTTCTCACAGATGCACTTACAGTGTGAGTCCAGTTAAAGCATTTCTTTTCTTTTTAACATATTCACATTAAGAATTGAGGAAGGCAAAAGAACAGTGTATCTGCCTTAGAAGAGGCAGTTCCTTACTTAAACAAGTAGCTTTAAATACAGCACCAGACATGTGTTCTGTCAGTTACCAGACCTCAGAGCACAGCACTCTGAATTACTTCAATACTGTCTTATCTTTATCAGAAAAGTTTGTGGGGAGCTACATGTGGATAGAAATGAGGCCAGACCTTTGGTGAAGCTCTGGACAGGAATTCTTGCCAATATGGCGGAGGTGAATGAGGAAGCCAGTCTTATTTAAGTGGAAAGAGAACAGGCAGGACTGGGTATGGACATTAGTACTTATAATCTAATGTACCATGCGTGCTTTTGCTTTCCTGTAAGAATGAACCGAAAACTGAGGCATTTCACGATGGTCCCGTGTGTGCATTGTGGGTACAAATGCTACTGCCACCGTCCTGGCCATGCTGTGGTGTTCGTTCACCCGTGGGCTGTGCGAGGCAGCTGGAGCAGCTTGTACAGCCAGCAGCAGCAAAGGTGCTAATGCATGGCCAGTGATGTCAGGAGTTACGAGACCGCGGTTTCAAAACACTGCAGTAAACAAGGTCAAAGTGTCCCCTTTAGCTGGAAAGGAGGCTTGTTTTTAACGAGCTGGACAGCACATGGATGAAGTAATTTTCCAAACAAATGTCACATTTATATGTATGGGTTTTTTTCTTTCTGGATTAAAAAGAAACAAATTATCCAGATGAGCTTTGTTACTGGTTATAGTATAAAGATTACTATTTCTGCTTTTAATGAGTGAAATAATCTAGAATTCTATTTTTTGTTTGCTTTTTAAAATATATTTCTGTTGAGTCTTTGAGTATTTCATACAGGCATATTATGTGTTTTTATCGTATCTACTCCCTCTTCTCCCAGTAACTCTTTCCAGTTCCATCTCCCACCCTCTACATGCCCCAACTTTATGTTTTCTGACTTGAGGATTTTAAAAATATGGTAGATTTCAAATCACGGTAGGTTGTAGTCACGTTCAGTAGCAATGTGGTTCCTCTAGTCTTGTATGATTTTTACCGGGACAGGGTCCAAGCTAAAGAAAGCTAATGGTGCAGAATACTGCTGATTGCACGGCTCTTGTCTTAAGGCACTTTCCATCCTTGAACCTGAGAATGCCAACAAGTGGAGTCATAGGGCAGATATGTTGGTCTCAGGGTACTGGATGTAACAAGTGGTTGTCTAGGGGTATGTATATGAGTCTGTGAGGTAACAACAACAGTGGAGCCACGTGGCATCCAGAGGTCATCTCAGTCTGCCCTGGGGTTCCTTGTTCTCAGAACCGTCAGCTTGAGGCACTGAGAGAAGCACAGGCGCTTTGGTGATCCACAGCAAACCCGGGTATGTTAGCACACGCACGGCCTCTAAAGCAAGACCAGGGCCTGGAGGAAGCAACTGCTGGCCGCCTGGCACACAACCCGCTTGCAGCTGGAAAGCCAAGTAAGTCGGGATTTTATTGTTGTTTGTTCAGTCTTGTCTTCATGTTTTCTGTTTTTTAACAATGTTCGGTGCCTGGCGAGGACCACGTTTCCCCATTTTGTTTAGAAGTGGGAGATGTAATTGCTTCTTTAATCATTTCTGTCTTAGTATATCTAAGATGCTGGCTTGCTCTCGAGACTTGAGTATTATCAAGAAGACAGGCTCAGTTGTTCGCTCCCCACCCCACTGGCTCTTCTGTCTCAGTTAAGTGACAATGACAGGCAAGCTTTTCACGTGCTGTACCCGACCTCCTCCAGCTAAACAGCCCAGTTCACTGCATGATTCCTTTGGAAGCTGGAACGGTGTGTGTCCTCAGGGCAGGTGTACAGGCAGTCTCTCTGACCCCCTAAGAGGAACTGTGCTGAAACCAGTGAGGAGGGGGTTCGCAATCAGGAGGGAATAATTTTAAAATCTGTAAGGAAATCAAAAGGTGCCAAGGGACACACCGTATTTAATGATGTTTAAAAAAATTAAAGTTAGGATAAAGTGGATAGAGATCTAGTCTGTCAAGAGAAACAACCTTTTCTCTGTTAGGAGGCTTCGTACCTTGTAGATCTGGAGAGAATGTGATTTTTAGCTTTTGGAATACAAAGAGGCATCATCACCTACATAGGAGCCTGTGATGGCAGCTTAATTCTACAGCGGACTTGTATCTGTGATCCCGTTGGCGTTTCTGAATTGAGTCTGTCTTTAGAGGTGTCTTGATTCAATTTTAATACAAAGTTCTGTGACTTTGACTTTGCAAGCAGAACACAGCAACGGTATGGTTTGTGATCTGTAATTAAATTCTTTATAGAGGGAACTGCTGTTGCTGTAGAATGCTCTTGAGGGTAGAAGAGGCAGCATGGCTCTGGTACAGAGTGGGAAGCTGAAGAGGTGTCTTGCGTCTGAATCTCTTGTGGCATGTGGCAGGGATTAAGTTAGCAGCAGTGGCACAGAATCCCCTTTACCTCTAAGTTGTAGAGATGAGACTGAACGAGGCCGACATCATCTCAAATAGTCCAGGCCCCCGCCCCACCCCCACCCCGTGTGAGGATTCCTGAATCAGCAAACATTTTTAAGTATCTTCCTCATGATAGTGGTATGATGGACATTATGATGTTATACAGTTCAGTTTACAGGGCTTCAATTTGTAAATTCAAAATGGGGACCAGGTTGAAGGGTGAACGAGCAGAACATTCCAATCGAAACTTTGCTTGTTAAGGATGGTGCCAAGCAAGCCTACCGTTCCCTTGTGAGACGCCCTTCCTAATTAAAGGGGAAGGTGGCTGCCATCTGTCCTCTTTTCATTCAAGGCAGTGGGGGCTGGAGTGGAAGGAAGCAAACTCCCTTTTATTTTTCTCCTACTCTTTTTTATACTTAGCTTTCTCCCTAGTCAGTGACCCAGAAGATCATTGACGATCTGCCTGTCTCAGTATGTCTCAGTACTATAAGCATGCGTGGCACTTGCAAAACGAAGTTCATAGCAGTGCATTTATCCCTTTAGAACTCCACTTGAATTATGTCTCAGCATATTGCAATTTTCACATGGCTGACTCTGCCCATCTGGTCCTGAGGTTACTACTGGTAGGAAAAATGGGGAGTTTTACTTCTATTGATTTTACTTTTTCATGAAAATAGTTTACATTGCACTGGGCTTAATCAAAGATGGCAACATGTGGATATGTCCACCCGTTACTTACAGTGCATGTATATTATCTTGGGGGAGAGAATATGGGTAAGGATGTTAGCAGATGTTTGATTGCTTAGTGGTCTGGCTCCGTGATCACTGGAGTACTTCACATTGTTTACCCTCTGGCTAAGCAGTGAGCTTGTTAACCCCGTCTCATGAAAATAGACTCAAGAGAATTCAGCTAGAGTTAGGACTTGATTGTTTTTGATGTGCATCAAAATGATTTCACTTTGTTGCCTAAATTTCCCGCTCAGTCAGAGAAAGAAGTATGTTTTGCTTTAAGTGTTTGAGAGACTATGAAATAATACTTTTTTTCATACAAACTTTATTGGAACTGGGAAATTATAAATTGTTTAGTTGGTTTTATTTTCAGTTTTTAATATACTTTGGCAAAACACTGCAGTAGCCATATTAAACATACCAGGACTGGCCTGAATTTCACAACCAGTGCCAGATTTCATGCTGTCTGTGTGGCATGGAGATGTGGTATTTCTTAGCCCTGTGGTAATATAGGTGGGAAGCTCAGACGTAGGGGTTAGCCCTGTAATCTCTTTCACAGCTCCTTTCAGATTTCCCATCAACCTGTACTGAGCTTTCTTAGGAGCATGGGTGCGCTTTGCTCTGTGATGTCTGGTGATGAGGTGTAGGCATCTACAGACAAGCATCCAGTGTGCATGTCTGGATGTAGCTGGAAGCATAGGCCCATCGGTAAAGGGATGGAGCGGGTGCGAGCAGCTCGTCCTTGTCCTTTCTGCAGCTTTCAGCTCTCTGTTTTTGTTTCCGTGTTTCATAGGTAAGAACTTTGGATGTTTAGTTACTTTTGAATTAGCCATGTACAGTGTGATTGAAATTCCTTCTACCTTTAGTATGCATTTCACGAGGACTAAAATAAATTATATATGTCTATAAAGGATAATTATGAGGTGATACGGTTAGTTTTTATGTGTATATGTGAACATAGGAGTACATGCTTGCACCTATGTTGATAGGTGTCCATGTGTAGGCCAGAGGGTGATATTGGGTGTCTTCCTTGATCACGCTCCCCCTCATAACATTGAATTTAGAGTTTCTCTCCAGAATCTAGATTTTGCCAGTTCTGCTTGTCTAGGTAGCCAATTGTTCTGGAGGTCCTGTCTTCATCTCCTGAGTGCTAGAATTATAGGCTGGCCACCATGCTTATTCCTCCCCCCATTTACAGGTGTGCTGGGCATGTTTAGGTGGCATGATCTTGACCCACTGAGCATCCCCTCAGCCCCATGTGATTGCTAGTTCAACTCATGTGGCAAGAGACATATAGAAAGTTCACGTGAGCCAGGAAGCGTTTAAACTGTACCAGTGGGATGCCGAATCCCTGGAGCACGCCACATCTGCCTGCCTTTGCATTGAGAACGTTTGGTCTGTCTGTCTGTCTTTGAAGTAGTAGGAACTGTTTTTGCTAGCACTGATTAATAATGTGGCTATCGGACTCCAGAGCTATGTCTGTATTTCTTGTTGTCACCACCCAGTGGGCCCTGCGCTTCATTCCTAGAGTTAGTATCACGTTCAGAAGTAGCTAGCTCATGGATCCAACACTCCAGGAGGACACTATAGTGGGATAAATGACACCATGTGGCCACACTGCTGAGTGGTGGATGGGTACTATAGCTGAGGGACATGTCAGAACCCAGATCAGGTTCAAATAAAATCTTAGGATAGAAACTTGGGGAAAATGAAAATTGTGTATTTGGTTTAAAGTTGCTTATGTAATCAAATCTTAGCTGTGAAAGCCTTGCACTACCCCCTCTTAATATTGAGGCTTTATTTCTGATCTACAGTTGCTAATCAATAAGAAGTTTTCTTTCACTTCGGTTAAATTGTTGATGTCCAAAAGGTTTCTGATAATCTTGGATTAACTTTGTATTCTCTGAGAAGACACAGAGTAATTGCTTTTTAAAAATATGTTAAACTTTAGAGGGCCAGCCTTGTCTACATAATGAGTCTTAAGGGCTAACATGTCTGACTATATTTTCTCGGTTCTATATTTAGTTATTTACGTATTTACTTACTCACTTACTTATTTATGTATTGGGACAGAATCTTTCCACATAGCCCAGTTCACTCAATTCCAGGCAGTGTCTGCGGAGTGACCAGGGCTACGTCGGTGACTCTGGACATGGAAGGTTGCTGCTCCTTGCAGAGACCCTGCAGGTGTAGGGCTTTCCCAGGGCATGACTGAGCACCACGGCCTGATATTGTCATTGCAGAGCCTAAAGCTAAGATTCTGTGCACAGATCAAGTTAGAGAGAAAGAAAACACTGTAGAAAAGTGGAGGCAAATAAACTAGCCGCATGGCAACTTGGAAGCATAAAAGGCTAATCAGTGCAGAGGAATCAAGAAATGCTTCCGAATAAAGGAACTTTGAGCTCAGTATAGAGAGAAAGGTGGTGTTCAGCATGAGACTTGGAAAGAAAGAGTCCTTATCTATGGGAGCTGGTGGTGATGGGAAATAGCAGTGCCTGAGTGGTCATTCCCTAGGTCTCACGGTGACTGGCAACAGTGAACCTCAAAGTGACTAGGAGACCATCAAGAGAGCAGAGATCCCATGAATGCCAGATCTAGGAGGGCCCCATTTGCTGTGCAATTAAATAAATTAGTTTTAATACTGAGTCACAAGGGATGAGAAGAATTTCTGCAAATCCCTGTGCTGGTGTGTGTGAAAGGGTGTGGCCTGGACACTGAAAGGACCAGCAATGAGAACTCGGTTGAGATTGTCCAGGACTGGGGTGAGAAAAGCCAAAATAAGGAATTCACTAGAAATTAACGTCAGCATTTTGTGTTCTTTGGAGCCTGGTGCAAGTAAGCCTTGTCTGAAAGGGCGACACTCACTTTGGTAAGCTGTGGAAAAGGAAGCTGGTCCTGGGTTGTTGTCCTGACACACACCTGCCATGATGGAGAAACTGCCATTCCATTGTAATTCTTCCGTTCTCTGTCTTGCCAAGCCCAGTGGCTTCTGTTATAACATGTGGCAACTTCTCCCTTGGAGGCTAACTCATCCAAGTTACCATAATATTTAGGACCAGCTATAAAGGCATTTGTTTCCTTAAACCTCATGCCAGAATCAAACTGCCTTCTCCCCCTTGGCCGTTTAGAGAGATCCAGCTCTTATATAAGAAGTGCAAAAATCCTACGCCCCCCCTTTTTACACCTAATGAAACAGATAAGCAAGGCATATCATGCCTAGCATTGCTTTGAGCTCATTCATGCCTGTTTCACTGTTCACTGTAAGAATTGCTATAACAAATCATCTACTGCGCTTACTGAAGGGGAAGGAAGAATGGCCTAAAAATCACTTCCACTAAACAGAGCCTGGGCTCTCAGCAACTTTTTGGAATGGTGTCAGCCTCTGGGGACAAGAAAAATTGGAATCATTTACCTGCTAAAGCATTAACTGAAGAGAAATAGCATCAACTTATTTTGCCTTTTAAGAGCAGCCTTGAAGACCAGAGAAGATTCTCAGTCAGTATGTAGGTTCTGATCTTACCTGGCAGTTTCCTCCTTGGTAGTTGATTTGTGCATTGTATGTTTACTTACTAAACAGTGGTACCTTGCAAGCAATTTCATCAACATAAATTAATTTCCTTGTCTTTTAAAAGGATTACTTTCCTTACTGCTTTGAAATAGGAGCTACTTTCAACACATCTTGTGGGTGGCTGAAATACAGTTTAAAGATAGGTGTCAGTGAATCATGGTCTGGCTTAAGAAAATCAGCACACTAAAAAATTTGGGGATCTTCCTCTCTGCTTCCTACTATACTAACACACACACACACACAGACACTGGCGAAGATTTTTTTTTACAGCATTCTTCTGGTGCTCAACAGAATATATTTCTATCATATAAATACACATTGGTAAAAACACTTTAAGACACAAAAATTTGGCACTGCATTGTATGCGGCCTTCTTTGCAGCTTGAGTTTTTCTCCTGTGTTGTGTTTATAAAAACAATTGTAGGACTTGGTCACAGGTTTGACAGCACAGGTGGCCCATGTCGGATGAGGATAGGAGTGAAGATGGCATGTGAAACACTGAGTGTCTGGAATGTGGTAGATAGCACCTGTTGAGACGTGTGTTGGTGTTTGTTTTTTCCTTAGGCAGTGTCTTTCTGGATGTTCGGCTGACCTCGGGTGTGCTGTCACCTTGCTGCAGTAGGGCAAGGAGCTTCAAGGAAGGAGGAAGGAAGTGTAGGTAAGCTCTAAAGGGTGATGTGATGCTTGGGTGTTGCTGTTACTGTGTCTCCTAGAGTCTTGTGAGATGGAGCCAGCAGATAAATTTGCATTGTCAGGTGAGACATACTGTATGGAAAATCACCTTCCTTCATTTTAGTGAAGGTTCCTCTTGTCCACTGCGTACTGATTTCCCCCTGGTAACCTTTCCATCATTTATTTGCTCAAGCTAGAAGTAGAAACAGTGCATAAAGGGTGGACTGGCATTTGAATGCCTGGGATCAGTTCCTAAGAACTGTGTTCTGTCCCCTGTCTAGCGCTGTTCTTTGAATGACAGATATTTACCAGGCCCTGCATCTTCAGGAGTTCAGAAATTTCAAGTTCATATTTCAGAGTGTCTGTCTTGAATCCAGCTAAGAAATATCCTGAGTGCTGAGGTCCCTATAGACTTGTTTACATGGTGCTAGTGCCTATTATATATTATAGTTTCTCCTATGAACACAGCCTCAGTCCTTCGCACATAGCCCAGCTCCCGAGTGAGCTCAAGTTCTACAAGATTGACCCTGCTGAGCTGATTGCGAGTAGTTTGTTTTAATTAAAATATTAAAAGCTGGATTTAAACTGCCTGCCCCACCCAGTGATAAGCACATGCACATTTGTTTTGTAAAGCCACGTATTTCCAGGGCATCTGGCAGCAATCTGAAAGCACTTGAGTTTATTTCATAAAATACTTAGGATCACAACACACACACACATATACATACATCCATACATACATACACAAACACACACAAACATATATATATATATATGTATGTATGTATGTATGTATGTATGTATGGGAAGCCAAGCAGTAAACAGAGAGCGAATGTGCTTTTTTTCTGAAGACCTTTGACACTGATGGGTGCTAGGATTAGATCAGAGAGCTGGCCCTGGTGTTTTACCTCTGTTGGGAGATGCTGAAGGGGGTCATTCCTTCTGTAATGCATGGTTCCACCCACTGTTAAGTAAGGTGAGATGGAGATGGGCAGGTGCACTGTGGTGGCTCAAGGGAGGGACAACTGAATTGGTACCTCCCACCTTACTGCTGTGTGTACAGGTACCAGGCAGGTAGTTTTCATGTGTTCATGAGACAGCTTCACCAGTCAAGGAAAAGATGGTAGTTTCCACTGGATAGGAATTGTGAACCATCTGAGGACAATACACAGTGAGATTTTACCTTTGTCAGTGGAAGGTTACCAGAGAGACCAGAGTCTCCTGAGCTGATCACTCATGTTGATGTGTTCGTGGAGAAACATCATTGCTAGGAGGGTTTCCTCCATGTGAGAGCTGACTTTCTAAGGCTGGCCTGACAGGGTTTTAATGCGTGTGTAGCCTACCTGTTGACTCAGACAGTTCCCAAGGCAGCAAAGATGGGTGGGGGTGACACCTGTCTGACACTGCCATTGGTATGAGGTGCGTATCAGCCTACCACAGTATACAGCCGAGCAGGTCAAGTTCATGCCTTTGACTGTTTCTTGGTGAGTTCATTGCCATTCTCTGCAGCCCTTGTCATTTGCCCTGGAGGCTCCAGCCTGACCTAGCAGCTGCCATTGTGGAGACCACACACCTTTCAGACCTTAGTGAGCTGCATGAGCTCACATCCACCCGGCCAGCCCTTTCCTTCCACCTCTGTTCTTGAGTGTAGAACACTGGTGAGTTGTCTGTGCTGAGGAGTAGTGAATTAATGGAAAAGAGCAAGAAGCCAGGAGACCTGCACAGGCACCCGAACCTCTCCTCTGGATCTGTCATCTGAATGGGGAACTGAGACTTGATAATCTTTGAGATCTATGCTGGCACAAAGTGACCTATTTATGATGTTGTGGAATAAGTCTTACAACGAGGAACCAAATATTACATTTCATCTAGACCTGAGTGTCTTAAGAGCATCCTGTCCTGGTGACATGACCGGCCTTCCTGGCTGTCCTGCGTAAGGTTACTCTCCACTCCCACTGACACTACTGATTGCTCATAAGTGGCTATCTAATTCTAATGCATCTTTTTAGTCAAGTCTTGTGCATGCGGGTGGTAAGAATACAAAGAAATTGCTTAAGTCCTGCTTTCGTAAAAATGCATATGCAGTATGGGTCTCGTACTCATAGACACGCTGGTAGCTGGTGACAGGTGGATAAAGCGGAAGCAGTCGGGAGATTCCCCCAGGTCTGTGTCTCTGTACCACTGCCACAAAGAGTGTTGTTTAAAGGTCCTGGGGCCTTCGTGGTTTCGTGCACTCATATTTGCCTGGAAGTATAAACTGTGTGTATGAGAAACGAAAGGAAACCGTCACGGTGCCCATTACAAAACTGAGCAGTAGCTGTTCTGTGTCTTCTGTCCCTCCTTCCTTACCTTATTTCTCCATTCTGTCTCCTTTCCTTTCACCCTTCGTCCTTTACCTCATTTTCCACTTTCTCTCTCTTTCTTCCTTTAACTTGAGGAAGCTTCCAGGCTTGTGGGGGAAGCTCACTCACTGCACAGGCACAGTGTGCATGCAGTCGGAGGCTATGATGGAGCATGCACCATAGGGCTCTAATCATAGCCTGGGCGCCTGTACTCAGGGCAGCTCTTCTGTGCCTGCTCCGTCAACATGAACACTAGATTTTGTGGGGATGTGTGGGACCAAGTAGCTGTGGAAATTGCTATTAGAGTTTTCTTTTTCAAATAGGTTATGGATAGGAAGGCAAGTAGATAACACTCAAGTGAGCTTTACAAGATTTGTTTGGGTGTGAAATTGAAAAACTCTTCAAAAGTTACTTATTTCACAAATAAATTAGAGCAAGAATGTAGTCTTCATCCAGTGTCCCCTTCAGAAGAGGATCTGGAACCAGGGGGAGCCAGTTCTGTGGTGTGTACAGTGACTAAGGGGAAATACCAGCAGTGCCATCAGACTGGAAACAGTCAGGAGAGTGGGGGGGTGGCAGGGACA
>LOEQ01001525.1:110512-122594 GCA_001685075.1 Bramus lutescens
ACTGCCCTGCCCTGCTGAAGAGCAGACAGGTGGGCTAGCTCAACCTTAGTTTGTAAATGTGAACACTTGGCAGGTTCTGAAGCCAGAAGCTTTTCAGCACAGCTTGGTGTGTGTCTTGTTCCTGGGTGGATTGAGGAGCTTGAGTTCTCTGCAGACCCCCCTCCCCAAGGAAGCAGGCTGAGGAAGAGACTTCTGGTTCCCATAGTCAGTCTGGACTCTCAGGATCTCTCAGAACAAAGTGGCTCATCTTCCTGGTCCTTCTGAGTGGAAACAACCAGGGCTTTAGAACTAAACCATTTAGAAAGCTTTCTAAAACCAGCAATTGGAGCAGAAACTCAGTAAAGCCCAGAATTATCTGTGCACCACTTTCTTTATTAAGGTAGAGTGGTGGGCATTGCTCTTGTTCAGGTTTGTATCTGATCATGTGTTTAATCCATTTAAAAATAAGCTTTAATATTACTAGCGTTCTTTACATGAAGTTCTAGGTCTTTTGTGAACAAAACAGGACACTTTATGACAGGAATTACATCTAGAGCCCAGTGGTTGTTTGCGACTGTTGAATACCCAGATAGCTGGGGTATTCTGGGATAAAGACGTGTGGAAGGTTTCCCCCTTTAAATATCTCCTTACTTAAATAAGAAGTAGTTGCTTCTTAATGAGTGACTGATTGTTTACTGAAGTTTATACCAGGGATTTGAACATTAAACAGTTTTAATCAGAATGCAGTTTTGGACGAAAATTCCTGCACATTTTCTTACCCTTAACGTCAGAACCATAAAAATAAATTGGCATCCCCCCTCTGGGCATGTAATGGTTTGAGAAATCCCATCATTGTCTTTTTGAAAACTTGGAGTATAATAAATGAGTTCAGAAGAAATGTAATTATAGTTCTTAAACTGTAAGCCTCTGGAAATGGGTAGGGCCATTGTAACTTCCACCTCTTGAAATAGAAGAGCCACACGCAGCTAGAATAAAATTTGACCTCTCAAGAATGACTACCATCTAAAGAAAATCTACAGTTACAAAATCATGTTTTCCTTCTCATTTTAAAATTATTATTTTCCTTACTTGCTTACTTTATCAGTGAACACTAAACACACTTGGGTGTATCTTTAGGCAACAGCCCAAGAACCCAGTATTTGTTACCTGCCTAGATTAGGTCATTAGCATCTTGTGGATGACAGTGGTTGACAGGACCACCTGAGGGGATCGTGGATTATAATCTCACCTTCTGGCTTTGTAAAGCTGGGCTCTCCATAGCAGAGCCTTCTCTTGAAATAAGCTTGACATGGAAACCTCAGAGGAGAGTGCTCTGGGAACGCTGGTTTTTTTAAACGCTACTAAAAATGACAGAGCTTCTCAGAAGTGTTTCTCCCCCAAGAGTTCTCCATTGCCTTTGAGTATGCTGCGCTCAGACCCTCCTACAGGCACCTTCCATCACCCCCCTCCAGACCTGGGCTTACAGCTTGAGTTTTCCTCTAGCTCCCTGGGCACTGTTGGTTCAACCTAAGGCTGGGGAAAGCTGCAAATTGCCACAGGCACAGGGAATTTAGTGTGGGGCAGATACTGAGCAGCCACAGAAAGTTCCGTCTTATTCTATGAAGGGAGTGGATGATGGCTTTCATATCCCAACTGCAGATTGCACGGGGTGTCTATAGTTAGCAGTGCATTTATATTGAAAAGAAATGACCTTATATTCATGTAGCTAAACATAATTCATAGGTTTTTGTGGAAAGGTGAAACACATAAGACTGCTTTTCAAGCAACTCTGACTTACACAGACAACTTGTAGCTGCTGGCGAGTTTGTACTGCCAGCATCTAGCGTTCAACCTGTTGACTTAGACCCCTGCAGGTGGGTGCTACCGTGCATATTTACTTGCTCAAACTTAAAATCTCTGAAACAATGTCTGTGTTCTGCTGAGGCTACCCGCCTTCATGAGTGCTTAAATATCTCCAGAATGTGTATGCCATCCCTCTTACGGAGGCTGGCCTGTACACACTGGGGAAGTTTAGCCCTGCCAAGATCTGAATAGCTGCAGGCCTTTCTCAGGAATGCCTCTCTGTCAGAAACAAGTTTAACTCAGGAACTGTGATTGGTCCCAGGTTTTGACCAGAGCTATCCCTGGCCAGAGGTCTGTTTCATTTGTCCAGAGACTACCTCTCTGTATAAGCAGCATGCATTTGTTTCTGCAGCCCCAGTAGGTATCAGAATGAGAGAAGCCCTTTTGGCTTGTGCCTTATTTGTCCCTCCAGTGATTCCGAGTTGTGACGTCAAGGCTGCCATTCAGCAGAGAGCAAAAGAAAACAGTTGGCCTCTTTCTGCATCAGTAGCCTGTACAAGCTGCTGTTCCTTAGGCATCCAGAATGCTCTGTCTGGCAAAGCTGTGCATTCCATGCCTAGGTGACCTGGTTAAATGGAGGAAACCAAATGTTGTTCCCTGAATGGTCTCCAAGACAAACCTTCCCCCCCACCCCAGGCGTCTCAAGTTTAGGCCCCACAGCTTCCAAGAACTGAATGGCTGGGCCCAAGCTTCTGTTCTTTCAGCTCCTGTGCAGCCTCTGAGGCAGGAATACTGTTAGCATCGGCCTTGATTGGCAGCCTCCTCCACAGCATCATTACCATGCCTCAGGTCAGTACTGCAGGATCCCTTCTGGAAAACAAGTGCTGTCCTTTCGGAATCACACTCAGAAATGTCATCTGGTGAATGACAGGCCACCTTTTCCCTCTCCCAGCTTCTCCCACCCCCAGCCTCAGATTTTTGAATTCCAGGAAGATGTGTGCGCATATTTTAATCTTAATTCCTCACTCTTCTCAGCATTTATGTGCTCTTGTTTATTTGTATTTTTATGAAGAGCAATGCTTTGCTTAGGGGAGAGGGAGCAGACTGTAAATCAGAACCATGTGTTTAGGGAAAAGCTTGCTCTTCTACTACAAACACAGTAATCTTGGGTGACCAAACACTCCCTGATCATGTTTTGATCCCTTAAACAGTAATGGATGCCTCAGCTCTACCAACTTAATACTGAGTCATCCTCAGCCATGCTTCCTTGAGTTTCTTTCCGGAGAGCCCAGAAGCAAGTGTTTCTTTCAGTCACTAGGAAAAGCATGGGTATGGCAAACCACACTGTTTCAGGGTTGTTTGAGACAAGTCACTGTGTTTGAGGTTTTGCATTAGAAATCCCATTCAGCGTTTCTCCGAATACCCTTTGTGTAAACCTTGGACTGAAGGATGTTGGCAGAAAACAAAACTGCTTAATCTAATACATACACAAATACATATGTATATTTAATGTCAGGATCTTGATAAAGTGAGGCCTTGATTTGGAGACAAGGGTCTTGATATATAACCCAGACAATACTCAAGTTGAATTTAATCCTTCATGCTGGGATTGTAGGTGTGAGCCAACACACCTGGCTCATCGGAGCCATTTTACATATGGGTTAGTTTTTGTGGTTTTATTTTTTTGAGACAGGCTCTCCCTATGCTTTGCATAGCTTGATTGGAACTTGTGATCATCCTGCCTCAGCCTCCAGGATACTGAGATTACAGTTCTGTGCCACCTCCCCCAGGTTGATTTTTGAGGCGGTCTCACTCAGTAGCCCAGCCTGGCCTAGAGATTACTGTGTAGCCTAGGTTGGGCTCACATTCACAGCAATCCTCCTGCTTCAGCCTCATAGGTCTTGAGATTACAGAGCTAGGCCATCACCCCTGACTGGTGAGGCCTTTTCTCAGATTATTATAATACAAATTTTCCATTGGTCCTCAGGTCTTCTGGAAGGAAGTGGAGATCTCTAGATGGTTGGGTAAAGACAGACCAGATGCAATCCATGAGCCGCATCAAGTGATGATTGAGTCTTGAAGTCTACTTTGTGCCTTGCAGGCAGGGCCTGCTCAAGGCCAGCCTAACAGCTTGCAGATGCCCTGTTGGTATAGAAATAGTGTGGTATCTGGAGCCTGTGAGCTTGGTTTCTTCACACTTGTGGAGTAAGCCTGCCTGGGGCTGTTGGAATGAAGGTGAACCAGGGTACCACCTTGCAGCTGTGCTGGAGTTGAGCGTGATTGACAGATGCTTGGGGTTTCTCTTACACTGTTTGAGGAGGCCCGCGTTTCCTGAAGGTATCCCAATACAAATTGACTTCAGATTGAATCAACTGCTTGTCATGGTAGAAAATACTTAATTTGGTTTTTATTATGTGAAAAAGATTTGAGATTCTTTGGTCAGAGATTGAATGTCAGCTTCTAGACTTTAGAGAGAGCGATTTTTGTAGAAGCGCTTGACATTTTCTCAAGTTCATCTCTGAAATTTTTAAATTTACAAGCTACTCTTAATTTAAAAAAAAAAAGATTAACCTTCGTGTAATCATCTCTGTTGGACTTTCTCTTCCTTAAGCCTGAGTCTTTAAACTCTTGACTGTGTAACTACAGATGTCTTACATACATGCCGTGTAATTTGTCATTTTTGTCAATTTGATGAACGTTTCCCATTTTGTAGAGCTTACAAGCTGACTATTGTATTTGCACTCTATTCTGTGGTGTTATCCAATCAAGAAGGTGAAGGAGAAGAAACACTGGTAGCACAAGGCCTGAACACTCAATGACTGTGTTTGTCACTTCCTAATGCATAGTGGTAGCTACAGGAATTGAGCTAATTCCTCAGGAATCAAGAGCCCCCACCCCAAGTATATAGTATTGTCTTACCCTTTTCTTTTTTTATGTGTGTGCACATATGTGTGTGCACATGTGTGTGTGCAGATTTGTGTGCTCTGGCCACCGAGGCCAGAGGAGAGCTTCACGTGTTTTCTGTCTATCATTCTCTGCTTTATACCCACTGAGACACGGATTCATACTGAATCTGGAGCTTTCTAGTTTTGTTTTAGCCTAGTTATTTTTTTCTGTGTTTCTATGCTCATTGGTCAGCAAACCCCAGTATGCCTGTCTCCACTTTCCTTCCCCACCCTCTAGTGCTAGTGTCACCATGCAGAGCTTTTGTGTGAGTGCTAGGGATCTGAGCTTGGTCGTCAATGCTTGCACAGCAAGCACTCTGAAAACTGCTCTTTAAAGGACTTGATGTGCTTCAGTGACCTGTATGATCATCTCATGTCAGTTTGCATGTCATTCCTGACATGTTATAGCTAATACAATCTTGGGCATGTTGCAGAACTTCAGGGTTTCGTTGTGTTCTTTATTGTCATTTATGGAGGGGTATGCACATGGTCCAGCACCATGTGGAAGTCAACACTTTCCCTCCTCCTGTGCTAGTTCCCGGGATCAAGCTTAAGTAATCAGGGTTGATGGCAAGCGCTTTTACCCACCGTACATCTCGCCTGCCTCAAACTTAAGGTTCTTGATCTGCAGTGTGCAGTAGTGGGTAACACAACTATATACTCTGGTTGAAAGTGCTAGAGCCCATGTATATAAAACCCCTGAGAAACGCACAATGCTCATAGATCAATACTCAGAGCTCTAAGCATTGTCCTTCTGAGATCAGTTAGTGTGGGGAGGGGTTTTTTTTTTTAGATAAAGTTTCACCAAATACTTTGGCTTCTTGGTAGTGACTTACATTTTATATAAAACTTTCATACTTAAAACTTTATTGAAAATTTGGGAGATGACAGACATAATTTTTTTCTATAGACTCAGCAAAATAAAGAGTCTTCGGTGTGGTGACACACAGAAACTAAGTTTCAGGAGGTTATGGATGTGAGTCTTTATGTCGTGGAGTGAATCATTTGACAACCATTTTCTTCATGTGACAGGTGTCACTACTCAGCGACTTCGTGGGAATCTTAAGAACTTCATCTTTCATTGCCTACTCTGCCTTCCATCATAGTCCCTGGTTGGCTAGTGACCAATTAAAAGGAGCAGCCTGCTCATCCAGGAACAGGTGACAAGGTGTGTGAGGGAAGACAGAGACGGCAGAGGTGGACAACTGCTGGCTAGACTTGGTGACAGATAGGCCTTACTCAGTAAAGATGGAGGTGAGTGCCCATCTCCCAAGCCTGGCTGGAAGACTGTTCTTCTAGTTGAGGAAAACTAGTAAAATGCGATGTGTATTATTTCCACATTGAAGTAGGATAAATTCAGGACCAAAATAACTTGGAGATTGTTGTTAAAGAAGGAGAGTAGAAATGATGTACTTAAGTATGTCTTCCTGTGTGTCTCTGTGTGATTGTGTGAATATACGTGTCTGTGTGTGTGCTTGTGGGTGAGTGTCTAATTGTGTGTGTATCTACCTGTGGGTGAAAGTGTGAATGTGTATGTTTCAATTCTGGGCACAGGATTGCAAACTGCCCAATGGAATCACAAGCTCATACCTTCCTCTGTAAGCCAAGCTTGTCCCCAGCTTCGTGAGTGCGTGCGTGCACACATGCTACATCCTTCTGTGGCACTGAGGGACAGACTTCTCCAGGCATGTTTTGTAAACAAACCTGTCAGCCCAGGGATTTTCAGTCCTGTGTGCACTGGTTCTGCTTTCCCCGCCAGCACAGAGAAGCCTAGAAGTTGTGAAGCTCGTTTTCTTTTAGAAATAGACAGGAAATTTTGCCTGTGCCTTTAAAATAGGCACATATACCCCGTAGAAGTCTTTAGGTTGTCACAGTTTTCCATCTGGCCCATGGACTCTGGAAGTGAATTGCAGCCTCTCTAGAGCCCCAGGGACAATGGTGGGGAGAAAAGGAGAACTCCTTCTGTGCCATGATGGGATTAGTCACCACAATGACAGAGTATGACACAGGCTCCCCAAGGGGGCATGAATCACCCTTGGTAAACTAGAGTATGAACTTGAAACGTCTACCTATCGTCACTTCCTACCTGTAGTTTTTACATGTTTGATTTACTATCCCATCCAGGTTCAAGTTTTTATGACAGGAAGTACATGTGACTGGCAGTAAATATTCTTGATCTTGTGACTATAGTGCAGGGAGAAACTTTCATACCAAATGAATCTGTGGGTCGGGGAACATTCTGACCTGTAAATGTAACATGCATCAGTTTTCCAGAATCTTGCAGACAGTTGTTACTCGGTCTTAAATGAAGCTAATATCAGAATGGTCTGTTTCGTATCTTTAGTTTAGGAAGACATCTTTAATTTTTTTTTTTCCTGTGACCCAACATGATACAGAGCAGGTAAGGAGAGGGAGATAAAATCAGGGCATCAAACAGACTGACTAAGCACTCTGCTACCAAGTACTAGGAATGCTTCTATGGGGGAACATTCTAGACCAAGTACAGATGTACATGGCATTGAAATGAGGGATGGCCTTTTGCTCGAGGACTGAAATGGCACTGAGACCAAGGAGACTCTCCGGTGCCACCTTAGACAACCTGCTTTACAGGTACTTGGGAACACCAGTTTGATGGGTCCCCAGGAAGGACATAACTGAGCAAGTTCAAAGGGGAAAGAATTGCATAAAACTCAAGTGTATTCCTAGTCAGCAGGATTTCTACCTGCTTTTCCTTGAAATAAAACCACTCACACAGGAAGAAAGATCTTCATCTGTAGGCCTGGGTGTGGCAAGGGGAAACGTATGGCTCACATTAACACTGCTCATGCTTCCAAAGGTGAGTGTACATGGGAGAGATTAAGGTGCCCAGTTCCTTACGCATTCGCAGCCTCGGCCAGGTGTCTGTTGTATCTCAGTGAGCAGGGGTGTAGATGTGAAGGTCTGATTTTAAGCCCTCTTTATCCACCCTGATTGAAAACGGGTCCTCTGAATCCTGCTTTTCAAATTTATTGTCACTGATCCGGCAGGCAAAGTTTGTAAGAAGCTATTTACGGTAGACAGACTGACCTGTTCATTCTAGACTTGTGTTAGCACTTAATTGTTAGAAATTTTGATTGAAGTTTGTAGAAAACTATGTTTGCAAGTGGCATGTTGAAAACGCCGCCTCCTTAGGGTCCTCTGTGGCCTTAGGTGGTTCCCCTGGGGCTCTTTGCCTAGAGGTGCGCCTCAGGCTCTGACTTGAGTACTGTCTCTACTGTCCCCTGATTGCCTAACCTTAGGCCAGTCCTCAAGCTCCCTGTTCCCTTATCTGTAGTAAGATGGGGTAATAACAGATCTTAGCCTATAGGGCTGCTCTGAGAATCATTTGGGTAATGCCGGAGCCAGGCCTGTGTGTCGTGGGCGATTAAACTGACCTGAATAGGTTGGGTGACCTTTTAAGAGCAGATCAGCAAAAGGTGCTGGGAACCAGAGCTGGCATCCTACTTGCATGAGGCCTCTGTGTCTCCTGTCCATAAAATGCTGTGAAAAGAATCCGCCTGTTTGCGTTGTCTAACGGGAACTCTGAGTAAATGTTAAGTAGATGAAGCGCTTTTGTGTCGGGGTTTTATTTTGTTTGAAGAGGGTGGACTCTGTACACTTGAATGGTGTTCACAACAATGCAAGTAACAGCGAGACATGGAACAACAGCCTTGGGATTCAGTCACATTCTGAGTGTTCAGCTTAGAATACCCAAGCAAACATATCCAAGGACAGCAGTGACCTTCGACGCTGCCTTGTGCTCAGGCGTGTTCTCTGCCCCCCAGCTTCTGCCTCATGATCTCCTAGTTTGACTTCACTTTCTCCTTCTCCTCCTAAAATCTCTTCACTGACATCCCAAGACTCTCCTGTTCAGCAAGCAGAGACACGCCAGGTCAGCCACACAGCCATTGAGACCTGTGGGAAGGGAAGTTTCCTGTTGGTAAGAGGGGAAATGAGCTATTTGAGCATTTGAGCCATCCTCAGAATGCAAATCAATGCTTTCCTTCCCCCAGTGTAGTAGCAGTAGGATTTCTAAAACACTGTTTCTCTGTATAGAGAAATCTCGCTCTCACTGAGGTCTCCTTGGGTCTCACAGGATGAGTATGGTTTTATATAGTGAGTGTATATTCTCTCACTATATAATATATAATTCTTCAATTGTAGATCCATTTGGCTTGTCCTCAACTTAAAAATTATATTTGCATTGTGGAAATAGATCCCATGCTCCTCAACAGTAACAGTTTGATAGCCTGAGAATATAGCTCCACAGGAGAGTGGCTTGCCTAGCGTGTGTGAAGCCCTGAGCTCAATCCTCAGTACTGTCAAAAGCAAGCAACAAAAATGTTTGTAAAAATTACAGAAACATTATGTTCCATCTTAAGTATGCAAAAATGAGGAAGAAAAGAGTCAGGACAAACATCCAAAGGCACTGCCACACATGTGGGTGGGACGTGGTCTGTCTCCACTCCGCAGCTGCCGACAACAGACACTTTGCTCCCTCCTCTGGCCTTGCCTCACAGCGCTCCCCACACCACCACGGTGAAGGCACATGAATTAACAGGCAGATGAAAGCAAGACAAGCTTTAAAGCTGCCCTTGCTCCAGCACGGCCGGCCCTCGATCGCCATTGATACTCTACCCTTACTAGGAATCGAAAGAGTTCTACTTCCCACTCCATTCTGTGGCATAAAGTAATAGGTTTGGAAAAATACAAACATATCTTGTTGGCAGCTTCAGAGGACACGTTAGTGAAATGTGGGCTGCTGTTAATGTGACTGTCCCTTCAGGCAGGCCTGGAAACATGCTTTCTTTCACAGATGTGGGGGATGGCAGTGGAGTCTGGTGAATGTCATCTGAGAGGAAAGCGGATTTCCATGTTTGAAATCTGGGGACAAAAGCAACTTTTTCTTTCCTGCAAGGGTTAATGCCCTAGCCAGCTTTAGATTTGGTTCTCTTGAATCTTAAAATTGCTTTTCTGGTCACGCGCTCAGAAGGTCTACGCATTTGTGATTCACCCCCACCCCATGCTATTCTCTTCGGCTGTCTTAATTACACAGGGGTTGGGAAGCCAAATTAAAACTAGGTGTGGCTGGGTAAACAGCACAGAGATCACATTGCAAGCTCTTAGCTTCACTGTTGGAGCTGTTTCTCTTCTGTCTGTAGCTTTCCTTTTCACTTCTTATTTTTCTAAAGGAAATAGCATGCGGTCTTTTGGAAATACTCACAGGAAGTGGTCTCTGTGCTGGTTACTCACCAGCCACGAAGTCCTGACAGGTGGCTAGTGCTGCTGCCTCCTCTCCTGATTTATTTGAAAATAACCCCCAGAGGGGCAGGCGCAAGGCTGGGTGGGTGCACAGCCCAAAGGGTTTCTTATCCACCAAGTGGCTTTCATGAGGAGACTGACTGGTCATTGCATGTCATCTGGAGGGAGGGTGACTCGGAGCTGAGCTGGGGTCGGTGCGCACATGTGATAGCTACTCTGGGGTTTCTGCTCAGTTCTCAGAGTGCAGGCTGTCCCCTAAAAGTGATCACTCCCTCCCACCCCCTACAGCCGCTCTTCCTCAGTGAGTCACTTCCAGAAATGAATAGCCGCAGATTTTGGAATGAGCATTGTGAAATCCCTCGTTTATAATGGCAGGTTTTCAGTTGGTGGCTTGATCACACAGGCAGTTTCTCAAGATCAGAACGAGACTTTGTCTTTTAAAAGAAAAGGAAAAAGGAAAAAAAAAGGAACAAAACAGAAAGTAAGCCCTGTGGATTCAGAAAGCAAAAGTCTCCCCCTGAAGAACTGTCACAGCCAATCTAGCCACCACTGTGTCGAGCTGTGTGTCCTTAGATTTGCCTGCATGGATGAGTTCTTGGAATTACCAACCTCTCACCAGTAGTAGCTGGTGATTTCCGATGCAGAAGGTCACTAGCTACACGAAACATCTCCCTCTCTTCTGGGTGAGTAGGTGGTAATTTCCGAAGGTGTTCAACAGCTTGAGTCATGGATTTATAAGGCAGAATTTAAAAGCTGGTAGCTTTCACACACTTGTGCTTTCTGAAGTGTAGTGGCTGACTGCCAGACGGCAGGAGGACCCTGAGGAGTGTTTTAACAGTGGTTACTGAGTTCAAGTCTTCTGAATATGAAGATCTTTTGAGGAGGAGAAGGTATTTTTGCAGAAGGAAGTGGTTTGTTTGTGGGGGGGGGACTTTTAGAGGTGTAATTTATTAGGTTTCTATGTTTATTTTAAGCACCAGACCTTTCTTTGGGGTGACAGAGATAAATAACTTACATGGTCTCGGTAGAGAAGTTATGCTAACCATATGGTCCTATACCAGCGGCACCCTCTGTCAAAGGAAGATGCTAAACCCAGGGGAGACTGGCTGTCAGTGGATACTGGGTCTGCCATGCCCCTTGGGCTCTTGGGTCAGGGCAGAGAGAAGGAGCTGGGTTACTGGAAATGGGGAGTGTAGCTGTAAGGATTGTTCTCTCAAGTGGATCAGTTGCTTGACCTACTGACTCATTTCATAAGAATTAGGAAAACAACCTAGTGTAGTTTATTGTTAATGCGCGAAGACTGCAGAATCCCTGGGCCTGCCTGCAATTAAGATGGGCTGGAGGAAGGTAGTGCTGGTACTCACAGTTTCTGCAGGCCGGCCCTCTGCTCTTCTCGTGGAATTCAATCCTCTTCTTCCAGGACAGGTCCAGCCTCCGCTTGGGGATCCTTGGGGTGACTGACGGGTCAACCGTAAGTATGTGTGACAGCAGTTTCTGGTGCTCACTGAATCTTGCTTAGAAACTTCTAAATGGTATTGTGTCTGAGGAAGAGCTTCCAAGAACCATCTTTCCTGGTGTATTTGTAATATATTTCACTTAACCATGCAAAGTACTGTGGGTGTGGTCATAACTACAGAACTGAACATAACCTGTGGGCAGCCATGGAAGTTGAGAATTAAGATTTACTTCTGTTTTTTACAGCATACAGGTAAAAATGCAGTTGCAATTTTGGTATAGTAAGTGCTTCTTTATTTAAAGCATAATAGGAAGTAGATCAATGTATTGTAGCAAAAAAAAGAAAGATGTACATTCGTGGCAAGTGATGTAATATTTATATGAGAGAGGCTTGTAAGTCCTGATGCTCTGATGTTCACCCGTGTTAGCATGGGCTTCAGAAGAGAACACAGAAAGTACATTAAGCCTGTGTAAAAGCCGAGACTGAGGGAAGATAGCTGTGACGTCGCAGATACAGAATTGCCTCTGTCTTGAGTGTGCTGTTTCTCACCCCCTAATCACATCCTCAGATTACATCCTCAGGATGCTTTTGATGGGTAATTGCTGTGAGTGTTGTTACT
>LOEQ01001525.1:122600-134300 GCA_001685075.1 Bramus lutescens
CCCGGGGTCTGAGTAGGAGGTAGAGCCTGTCATAGTGTGTGTGCCTATTGTGCACTGAATTATGTCCTTAGAGTTAGAGTGATCAGTCTGTTCTGCGTGCTAGACCCCACTGAAATTCCGGTGAAGCCATGAATTCCTTTAAGCTCATTGATAACACAACATTTGCTTGCACTTGGAGATATCCATTGATACAGAGAAGCCTCTGTAGATGCCCCAAGTATAGAAGGCTGAACTAGACTCTTGGGCCTTATCTGGGCTGTGCTATTAGGCTACCCAAATTACTGCTGTTAAAAACAGGAAATAACCAGGACAGAAGTCACTCCATGTGGATACTGGGTGGAGATCAGAAGCCAGAGAAAAAAGGACAAAGGGGTGTGGAGGATACATGACTAACGATAAATATCAGAGATCGGTTGATACTATCAGGAGTGTCAAGTTTCTATCTATTCAGCCAGAAAGATCTATAAAGTAATTATGAGTTCAGGTAGAGAGCTCAAGACTTGTATTAAACCACTTTGGCTAGTTTTCCTTAAACCATCTCTTTTTATACCATAAAATCAGGAAATCCCCCCTCTCTCCCCCCTCCTCTTTTTCCCTCCCTCTCCCGCCTTCTCCCTCTCCTCTCCCCCTCCCCCCTTTTGTTAGTTTTTCCATAGTTAGTATGCCACCAAGTCAGGTAGGAGCACAAGTCACCTGAGCTTCAGGGTGTAACTCCTAACACTCATAACAAATTGGAGAGGTGGTTATACTGAGAGAAACGTGGCAGGGTAAGTATATAAGGACATTGTTGAATGCAAAATGAACAGTGTTTGAAAAAAATAGTCTTTATTTCTCAGTAGCTACATTGAAAGAAATACCATTGGGGCATGGTGGACAAGAAGACAGGAGTCTTGAGTGTTGAAGGGAGTGTGACACAGAGGCTGAAAGGGATGGATTTGACTGGCGCTAGACACAGCACCCTCAGTTTGAGTCATGCTTGAAAAAGGTGTTGGGCAACACAATCAACAGAATTACACACCACCCTTCTAGGAAAAGATAGCGAAATGGGGTTTAGTCTGAAGGAAAAGGGAGGCTTTGTCTCTGCACTAACTGCTTGCCTTCTCCTGTCTACTTCAAGCTGCCCACTTTCCCCAACTTGCAGCACAGTGCGTAGCTACCGAGTTAGGAATGCTTGTAACACTTCCGTAATAAACTCACTGTGAGTAAATACATCCAGATAAATCCAAGGAACTATTGGTGTGACCCAGGAATAATAGTACATTTTCTGGTTGTGATGAATAGATAAGGTGATAAAATAGTTGAGCTGAGGTATGTAGTAAAATCTTTGGTGATGATTTTCTAAAGATGAAAGAAAGGAACTATTTTGAGTGGTAGAACATTTATTTCAGCAGTCACCCTGGGCCAACTGTGGTAGGCGGGTACAAAAGGAAGATCACAATGTTTGCTAACACTACTGTGGGGACATAAAGCAGCATGCGGTAGGGGCTTGTGGCATTCAACCACCACCTCATGTGGCTTCCTGATGCAGTTGAAGTCCACACTGCCTCCTTAAAGGGCAGCCATTGAGGTTAGCAAGATAAAGGAATTCGCGGTGAGCCATCCCCATGAGGACCTGGTACACAAGGGCACTGACGTGGAAGGTGTGACAGGAGGCATGGGTCCAGAAAGGAATGATGAGAGCAGACTCTGAGGGAGCTGTTTACATAGGACTGGTGTGCCACACATGGTGGCCTGCTAGATGCACAACTTAGAAAGATGACCTGACAACATTGAAGGGGACTTTGTTTTAGTATTGTGCAGGTGGGTAGAGGGACAGGTCAGGCAAGATAAAGAGGTTCCTGTGCTTGAAGGTAGTGGATTCCCAAGAGAAGAGTTAGCAGACAGATAAGGCAAAGTCGGCACAGTGGCTTAGTTGCTGTGTAGGACCGCTCACTGTAGAACAGTGAAACACATACCAGGGGAAGTCCAGGCCTGGAATAAACAGGTGGCAGTGGGGCATGGCAAAGCACACACTGGCTAGGTAACTGAAGATGGTGAGAGAAAGAGTGAGCGGGAAGTCTGCTTAATGGACGTGGACTTCAAATTTGATGAGCAAACAGTTTAAATGAGCAGGTGGTCTTGACCGGTGTAAACACCATTTCCAAAGCAATTGTCATTCTCTTGATTTTGTTTTGTTTTATTGGTTTGTGGACAGGATCTACCTTTAATAACCTTCACTGGCCTTGAACTCACCATGTGGCCCAGGCATGCGTGAAACTCAATCTTTCTGCCTCATCCTCCTAAATGCTGGAATTACAAGCATGCACCTCACCTGGCCTTTGTATTTTAAATTTGGTACAAAGTTATTGGTAGTATTAAAAATTCCCGTTGTGTATGTGTAAGGTGTACGGTATGACATTTTGATAGAATGATAATTACTTACAGTCAAATTTATGTGTGCATTTCAGATGGTTACGTTTATGTATATAAAAGCACCTAAATTCCCCTATCATACAATATTGACTGCTGTTCTGCCATACTTCCCATTGGTTAATCTCAAATAACAGAAACTATGTCCCTTTTAACCTATATCCTTCAACCCCCTTGCCAGTATTGTTTTGTTTCTATATACTTGATTTTCTTTATAGTCCACATATAAAAAGGAAGTGAAATTATCTTAAGTTCCTGAAGATCTGTTGGTATTAATGTCACACAGTAATGCTTGTGTGTATCTCTTCCCATAGCTACCTCCTCACACTGTGTTCACAAGTTTTATTGACCCTTGATCTATACCACTTTGTAAATGAGCATTTTCTCCATTAAAGCATTTTAATGGTATCTTGTTTTCTCCTTTGGAGGTTCATTTTTTTCATATTTCACTAGTTATCATTTAAACTACACAAGTCCTGGAAATTTGCTTCCTGTGGGTATGGGTATGGGTAGTTGCATACCTTTAACCCCTGCACTCGAGACCAAGGCTAGGCTGGCCCGCATAGCAAGTTCCAGGCCAGCCAAGGCTATATAGTGAGACTTTGCCTCGTTTTATTAGTTTTGTGACTTCCTTAAAGTATGCTTAGTAGTGAGTCTTGAAGGGCCGTCAAGATGTTGATAAAGGTTGCTGACTTGTTTTCTCAAGCCCTTGCAGCATAGTAGACTCATTGTTAGCAGACTGGAATTTCTCACCATTTCTATAGGTGCTGTTGCCACCTTTTCTGGTGGTCTTTAGCCAAAAAAGTACATTACTTTTGGTTCACTTATTCAACAGGTCGGGTATGTGATGCACGCCCACCCTGTGTGCTTTTCCCAGTAGGCCCAGCTTTGTTCACGTGTTCCCCACTCTTTTTTTCTTCTGCAAATAATTACCAGTGTTCATTATCTGTATTTCTGTTGAACTACGACTTCCTGAAATACAGTTTTTTTTTTAATTCTGAATATGAAGTACTTGGGCAATCTATTCTCCCTCCCTTCTGACTTCTAATTTCTCTCTTTTTTTTTCCTTTTTTTTGGTTGTTGTTTTCCTCAAGATACACAAGCTTTTTTTCTTTCCTCTTGGTTGAATTAGTGGTGTTTTGTTTGTTTGTCCCCTGGCTAAAGCTTGCTCCTCTATACTGAGGACTTTCCTCCTACTCAAAAATTAGACAGTATTTGTTTTATTTTTTAAGAAGTAATTTTCATTTTTTCCTTAAAGTTGACAAATTAAAAGGAAGACATGCAACAAAGATTCAGATTCAAATGGGTTTTTTTTAGAGTAAATCCCCCAGCATGGTGCACTGAGTCATCGGTCTTCCCCAGGTCGTTTGTGGTGTTCCCATTATTTTCTGTTTCCACACTTGGTTTTGCAGCAGGATGCCATAAAGCACTTGGATGTTAGCCCTTGAGTAGAGGGCATGATGAGCATGGTTTTTACATTTTATTGTAAAAAAGTCAAGTGTACAGCAAAGTCGAAAGAGTTTGATAGTAAACCCTTCCATTCGCCAGCTGGTCGATGATTCCACAGTTTGTATTTTAGCACTCTTTTATTAAAACCATGTATTTTGCCAGGCAAGACAGCTCTCGGAAGACAGAGGCAGGCAGTTCTCTGAGAGTTCGAGGCCAGGCTGGTCTACAGACCTAGTTCCAGGACAGGCTCCAAAGCGACAGAGAAACCCTGTCTGGAAAAAAAAAAAAAAGAAAGAAAAACAAACAAACAAAACATGTATTTATTGCTGTAACACTTTCTAAATCATGATTTTTAACTCCAAAAAGAGCCTTAAAGAATTTTTCCCTAATCTATATTTGGTTTGTTTTTAATTTGCAGATTTGCTTTTGATGACTCTTGGAATTTGTATTATAGTACTGTAGACAGTGTACAGCTCAGTATGTATCAAGGAAAGCTATTTCCAAGCATATTTTTGTGGTCTAACTTGCTGACTTGACTTCCAAAGCTTATGAGGTGATACGTGTATTTCTTAAGCCTGGTTCCCTGTTACAAGTGCCCTCTGCTAACAGTAGTTGTCCTTCCCGGGATGTTTCAGCAGCTGGGGAATGAGAGGCTGGGCTGGGCAGAAGCAGCTGCCTTAAAAGCAGACCATGTCACAAGTTCCTTTCCTGCTGGCCCGATGTTGCTGTGCAGGGAAGCCCTTCCCAGGAAAGCGGACTGCCCTGGAGCCTGGTCCTCCAGACTGTTCCTCCTGAGAGCTGTTTACAGGGACCAGCAGGTCTTCAAAGACCTCAGGTCAAGGAGTTCCAGCCCTCTGTCCAGGCTGAGAGCCACCACCATAGATTCCCAGGAGATCATGAACCTTGATGGGCTCACAGCCTGGAGACATGTTTGTAACCTTGCTGTAACAGCTAGCTGGCCTCTGCTTCTGTCTTAGCGCACAGCCAGCCAAACAGAAAATACACAACCTGCCTGGAAGGACTCACAGATGCTCACCAAAGCAGTGTACCATACTGCTTTTCCCTGTTTCCCTCAGTTTTACATCCATAAAAATGCCTTGGATTTATGGTTACACCAATGTGTGACTTCTATGATAAACCACTGAATATAGATTACTATCCATTCTTTCTCAGAAATCTGGGAGGATGATTCCCCACCACCACCACCACTTTTCTAAACATTACTTCGTCATGGTGAAGTTCACCAGACTTTGCTCTGGAGTTAGGATTTTGAGGCTGTTAGGTTAGGCTCTCTCTGCCCATGGAATGGGGGTGGGGTTGAGGTCCAGTAAGTAGAATGGGTGGCATTCTTGAACTCATACAGGGAAGGTTCCTTTTCTGGCAGGAGTTTTGGTGATTGCTAACCAGCATTATGCCATGACCTCCTCCATGAGACACACTGTGATCCAATGTCACCTGGGTTCTAAATCCCCTTCTTCCCAACAGAGGGGACAGTTGTGTGTTAGCCCACATAGTCTTCTAACTCCAAGAATACCCAGAGAAATCATATCACCTAAATTAAGGCTCTAGCAGGTCAGTGTTCAGACCGGCATTCTGTTGGAACAAATGGTTTTGGGGGGCTGCTACATTGTTCTTCCTGCTGATGTCCCCCCTTGCCCCACTTCTGTGCTCCAGGAGTCCACTTACTGCTTCCTCACCTCGCTCCTTTACCTCCCTCTGCGTCAGAACTCCGGACAGGGCAACCAGCAGCTTTACAGAGGCCCAGATGCTAATGGACACTCTTTGGCTTTTACAAAATTATCCAGGAGCAACTTTTCTCTTATGTATTATTTTCCTTAGTGTTGAAATATAAAGACAGATGCAAAGACTCCCCCACACACACCTCTCATCACCATGGTATGCACAGTTTATATGAATCACCTTCTAAATCCATGACTAGGGTTGAGTTAGCTCCAAGGTTAGATCTGCAGGAAATAAGACTGATGAGGTCATAAGCCCTGTGGAATCCTGAGGAGGGTGTCGTAGGAATTGCTCTTAGACTGAGTCATGCCCATGTGGATGGAACTTTATCTCCCAAGCGTTACCTGCCTAAAATACTAAAACCTGCCACCAGGTTTTAAGTTTAGATGAAACTTAAAGTTGGGATGTGTATTCATAGACCCTGAGGTCGCATAGCAGGTTAACAAGGCAAATAAGACTCTTTGTCACCATGTGTGGTCAGCACGCATGTGCTTCTAACTTGTTGGTAGCTGAGGCAGGAGCGTAGAGCTCAAGGCCCACCTGGGCTACAGAATGAGTTTAAGGGCAGGTGGACCACACAGCTAGACCCTGTCTCAAAATGAAACAAGACAAGCTATGCAGAAAGAATATAAATTATGAGATGTGACTTTATTTTAGAAACTTGGTATTGGGAACTGTAATGGGGTATTTTGTGCTATTACCTCTGAAATACTGACCAGAAAAAAAAAATTAAAGGGGGCTTTTAGCATTTTGGACAAGTCATGAATATTTTTCAGGGCAGCGTTATTATGTTTTTATTTAACTGTGAGATTTCCTCACTTGAAGTTGAAATGTAACTACCATGTGCCAAGCTGCCAACTCACCTATAATGTACCACATGGTAATGATGTCGAGCCCAGAACCACAAGTTACTGTGGGTACATTTCCTATGGTCAGTGTTCCGGGGTCAAAGTAAATAGGGAAAAGTCATTTTGTGTTCATGTTCCTCATTCCTGTAAACTATCTTCAGCACAGAGTCCAATTCAACACAAATAGAAGAGGCCCGTGACAGCAACACATGTCAGAGGCATGCACCATGGCCAGGCACTGTACCGTGTTCTTTTGTGGAAGGAGACCACTGCACCCTCCACACACAGAAAACTAAGGGTTCGGAAACTAAAGTCGTTTTCCTGGCCAACAACACAGCCAACAAATGCAGGAACCAGGATCCAAATCGCAGTGGTCTGCCAGATACACCCAAGCTTTGAATTTGTATCCTATTAGGTTTCCTGACTCATTTTAGATTTTATCTGTTGAACCATTATTCAGTCTGATGTAGTCACATATCTTCAGTATATTACAGAAGAACACTCTCATCCAACTGGATGCCCTCATGGCATTCCTTTTTCTGGATCACTTTGTGACTGCTTATTAATGATGACTGCTCTCCGCCTGTGGGCTCTACAGAATGTGCCGTGACCATAAGAGACACTTTTCAACAAAAGCAGGTCACAGAGTAGCTGACTCAACTGCAAAGGGTAAGAAAAGTTGTGTGGCTCACGACTAGCCAACTCCCTTTTCGTGATTAGAAGCAAATGATAGCTCACTACTCTTGTGCCTTCCAGCAAGTTCAGATCTCATAATTTAAATGCAGCACTGCAGCCCAGAATCAGTTGTCTTTTGATATGATTGCTGCCTGTTACCTATGTAATTCTTCTATGGGGGGAGCTTGACCTCCAGTGCACTCTGGGCCTACTTCCCCTTTGCAGTGATGTTATCCAACAGGAGAGACAGAGTAGGAAAGGGCTGAAGTTTTCCATCCCTCTGCCACCTCAGTGAAACACACCCCTTCTGGGTACTCCCAAGATGTCTTATGACTCACCAGTGTTTGCCTTCCTGACTTAGGAGCTGGGAATTGGATAGTATGCACTTTGGGGGTAGATACCCAGCCTTTGAATGAGAGTCAGAACTTACAGATTTGTGTAACACGTTCACACATATGTAGATCCTCACAGCTGCTTGGATAGTTTCTCTGTCACCATCTCACTGATGAGGAGGTAGCAGCTTGCCCCATGCTGACACTCGGTTGGTGAGTGACAGCCAGGGCCTCAACTTTTTGGGGCTAGATCTTGTTTTCTGGTTCCCTGTGTGGCTCTTCCTTAGCATATGTGTAAGACTGTTCTCACGGCCTTTTACAAAAGTCATGTGTTGCTCTTGTCTCAATCAACAGGACTTGTTTTTTTTTTTCCTTTTTGCTCTCTTCTTCCCCAATTAGCAGCCTCTTGCCCCACCCCCACACGTTTTCACCTAAAGTTGTGCACTCCCAAGTGGTAGAATCTCTCCAAATTGCAAGATAGCGACATTGAATCTTTTGTTTGACCAGGCTGGCTACATATCATTATTGTAGAGATTTGACAAAGTAGAAAGCCATGATATGATACTTAGGTAAAGCACAAGAGCAAATTGAATGTGCAAACCATGGTTGTGTTAGTGAGAAGTAGTAAAGAAGATAGGAGGTGTGTGTACCTGGGCCATGAGGAAGTGAGCAAGAGAATGTGCGTGGGTGGCCCATGTGCTTGGCACAAAGGAGGCCTGAGAGGTTGCTGGCTAGGACAAGCTGTGTAATTAAACAGTTGAACAGGTCCTACCAACAGCAGGGCGGTGTTCTCCACAGGCCTGGAGGGGAACCGGGAAAGCGAGAAAGCTGGAAATGTCTTTGGACACATGGAGCTAGACATGAATTTTTACAAGCAGGTAAGCTGAAGGATGGAAAGTCCAGGCAGCAGTTCATAAATTAGAAAGAAAGAGAAGTCAGCCCAATATTCAACTTGACTTTCTTTTAGGTTATATTGGTCAAAGTGGGGATTTTTAATTTCACAGAGAAATTAATATTGCCACCACAGTAGAACATAGGACCAAAGTTAATCGGTTTTTTCAATGATTGCGATACTGGCCTGAAATTGTATGTTTTATGTCTCGCTTTCTAGAGAGACCTTCTTCCTCTGGTGTTCGAAGATTGGAGGCCTTCAGCTCAGGAAGGCCAAGGCTAACTGACCGTGTTTGTCCTGTGCTGTGTGCCTGTCCCCGGTCAGCACTGAGCTAAGAATGATGGGTCAGGGCAGCAGTGTGGCCTTTACCATCGTGTGGGACCTAGGTGAACCTTGAAAGGGAGGCTCTAGGAGGAGATTTTGACACAGAGGGGTCATGGGGGAGTTAGGGTTGAGGGCTCCAGGGAGAATGAAGGACCAACCATTGAGCCTGTAGAAAAGGCCCTAGAGCAGTGGTTCTCAACCTACTAATGCAGTGACCTCCAACAATAAGATTATTTTTGTTGCTACTTCATTGTTTTGCTACTGTATGAATCATAATGTAAATGTCTTTGTGGTCTTGATGGTCTTGGGCTACCTATGAAAGAGTCGTTAGAGCCATAGGTTGAGAACCGTTGCCCTACGGAGGGGCGAATTCAATGTTAGAGGATCAAAATGAAGGTGCCTCCATTTCAGAAGCCTCATGGAATCTCTGGATATGTCCCTGGGAAGTTTCCAGGTTCTTAGGAGAGCCCCACCCTAAGCCACTGCTTGCCACTTCCTGTCCTATGACTGTCCCTTGTTGAGGGGAATAAACAAAGGCAGTGAAAGCATGCGACAAGGAATCTGAAGCCAGCCCCATGTGAGGTGCCCCTAAGTGCGACAGTGGCTACCAGGCTGTTAGAGCTGGGGGACGGAGGACCCAGATTGTTCTACATGGCCAGGGTGATGAAACCAGAGAAAGGTGATAGGATGCCAAACACAGATGGCAGTTTGTTCTGGAAAGAGAAGCCTAGCTGAACCCCAGCCTTCCAGGGAGCAGCGTCCACAGAATTAAATGGAACTCTTTCTCTGCATTGCAACCTCAGCTTGGTTGAGACACCCCTGTGCAGTCCTGCACACCCTCACATGCAGACCCCATGAGCATCCGTTTACTTTTCTCCATCCAGTTCCCCCCTCCCATTCTGCTTTTTGGAAGTACACTGCTCCACTTTAGAAGTGGTGAACTTTGACCTCCGAGGCTGGTTGGAGTGGGAGCTAAAAGGAAGCGCAGTGGAGCCCAAAAAAGGTGTTGTGTCAACACTGTGGTTCTGAGCGTCTTAATTTTTACTACCTGTAGGGACAGGTGGATGTGGAGTTGCTGCTGGCAGGGAAGGCCAAATTCTTTCAAGGTTATGATTGTGCAATAGCGAACATCTTTGAAGCTGCAGGAGGAGGTCAGGGCAGCTCCTTCACAAAGCTCCTCTGCTGAGCTCTTCCCTTTACAGGGGCTCATTTGCCTGACTATCTGAAGTGATTTCCATGGCAGTGTAAAGCATATAGATGGGCTTTCAAAGAGTGGTTGGTCATGCCATCTGTAATGAAAGGAAGGACATTTGGTGGTGGTGGTGGTGGTAGTAGGGACCATCTTTTTAAAGTTTTCCTGAGGCGCTAAAGCGCTCACTTGGACAGCTGATTTTTAAGACCATCTGTTCTGCTGTTGGAGTAAGAAAGGTGGGAAAAGTTCTCCAGCCAGACGTGGCCGTAAGCAGCCGGCAGACGGTGATGGGGAGGCTGTGCTGAGCTTGCGTCTGGGGCTGTAACTGGACAAGAGGAAGTTTGAGAAGTTCAGGGTATTTTTAGCTGATCAGGGCTGCTGTGAAATAGGTCCCTTCCCTGTAGTCCCAATGGAAGATTCAGCAGTGAGTGCCTTTCACTCTGATTGGATATGTTATCATTTCGGACATGCAGGGAAAAGGTGTGCATGGTCAAAGTGAAGAAGTAGCTTCCATGGCATCTCTTGGACATGGCATCTCTTTTTCTTCCATGCATCCAGTGTCCCTTGTTTCTACCAAGTGTGTGGTGTGACCAGAAGTTCTTTCTTAGAGCTGTGGTTGTCCCCCAAAACCTGGAGACTAGAGAACTATTGTTTCAATTCCTCTGTCTGCTCTGAGGCCCTGACATAGAAATGCTGTGGCTGCTATAGTACTTTTGGGTGCAGTGACGTAAGCAACTGGGAGTGTTTATTAAAACCCTCTGAGAGTACAAGTGCAGCTTCAGTAGGTGATAAGTGCAGGGGACCGTCCCTGGGACCCGTGGACAGTCTCTGGAGCCCCTTGCAATGGTGAGTGGGTTCTTGCATGTAACAAGAAAAGCATACGTCCCTACTGGAGGGCTTTAATGTACCTTTTTTGTTTTACCATGCCTTTTTTATTTGCATGGTGGTTGGCCTTACTGGGCGGCCTAGCCTGTGGTACAGTGGACAAGTGCTGGAACAGGACTGGGATCTCTGGGTCCTGCCTCTTCCTCTGACTCTTTCCACCTCTCCCCATATGTGGAATTGGGAGCAGATAACCACTTCCCTGTGTCATGTATGCTCAGAAGATCTAGCATATGTACTGGAAAAGTCCTAACTCTGTTGCTTCCAGACTGAGCTGACTCTCACCTGCTTGCCTTTCTCTCTTTGGAGCTCTCTGTGGTCTCCCTGTATTGTTTCCCACTTTTGAGTGTTGCTTATGGGCCCAGCCCTGGGTTCTGTGCCTAGGCAGCAAGTCAGGAACATTGGTGCTGTTGACACCCAGACCCGCTGACTTCCCAGTGCTTCTGCAGCGTTTTCAGTGGGAGAGCTTTGCTCGAGTATTACCCTCCAGAGCATTCCTGTGGACTTGATGTGGCCCTGCTCTGTGGTGGGGTCTCTGCCCTTCCGTGGGTGGAAGCCCCATTACCTCCACTTTAGAGGGCTCTATTTTCCGTTGCAATGGCTGTGCGAGGCTGCCACCTTGTGGCCAAATCCAGGCAATGTGTGACTTGCTTCATGCTCCAGGAAGGACATTTAACAGTGATCCCAGCACTCACTGCACACATAAGTCCAGCTTAAGGATTTAGCATTTCGGCTTTGGCATCTCTGTATAGTCTGTGTTTCCATTTCTGTGGCTGTAGAGTCGCCTTCCATATGCTCTTCTGCTCTGCTCCAGGCCGGTCTGTCTGAAAGGTGAATCAGTTCTCTTGGGTCCCAGCTCTAACCCAGCTGTCCGGAGCTGTGCCAGCCTCTCTGCCCCACAGTGCCTTCCTCTCCAACTTACCTGGCTGATGAACATTGATCTGACAGTCACCTCAG
>LOEQ01001525.1:138506-149650 GCA_001685075.1 Bramus lutescens
AGCCTGGGACTCCCAGTCCAAACCACAGAAGAGGTTCCTGCCTGTCTGTCATTGGCTTTTGCTGGAAGAAACAGCTCACTCTTTGAGGAAAATTCTGGGTGGAAAGGAAAGCCACTGTTCAATACAGAGTAGAACAGATGTGTGTGTGCTATAGGCAGGCTTTTCAACAACTTGGGAAAGGCCTGCCCATGTGTTACACATTTATTAGCTCTTGCAGAAAGAAATGGAGAGAGTGTTGAAAGTCTTCCTGCCAGAATTGGACCTTACAGACCTTTGTGGGGTTTTCCCTTTAGATGAGAACTTATATCACAGTATTTCTTAATAAAACAAGCCTTCCCACAGGAGAAAGAATTGAGCAGTCCTTAGAACATGGTAAGCTCCAGGACCTGAGTAGATGTCACATTTAGAAAATGCTCTGGGCACTTGGAAGTGCCCCCCTGGGGGAGATAGCCTAGAGGAGGAGTTCGTGCAGGGGCCGGTGAGGGCTGTTTAGGGAAAGCAGTTAACTCACCCAATGCTGCCCAGCTGAGACTGCAGGGAGGTAGCCTCCTGGAGGGAAGGACTCATTTCCTCATAAACCTAGGAGGGGCCAACTGCCCCTACCCCAGGATACACCAGACCACATGCTGAGCCACACCAACCAGAGAGGACACAAGCTGGCACTCAGCCACCAGCTTTTCCTTCATAAGCACATAAGACAGTGTAATGCTGCCTTTATTTGTGTAAGGGCAGGAACCTCAGCCAAGAGATTAAATAATTTGTCTAAGGAGAAAATAAAGTCAAAGGCATGGGATTTGTACCCAAATCTCTGCCACGAAGCCCTGTGAGCAAATCTGCATGTCCTTCCAGGTAGGATTTCAAACAGCTGTCATTCACGCCTTAGTTCTCATAATGGCCCCCTTATTGCAAAGCTTGCATTCCCTGGAGTGTGTAAACCTAGCTTGTCAGCGTGAAGGGGAGGTTCTCCTGCACAGCTGTTCTTAGCTCTAGTGACACTCAGCGCTGGCTTTCCCTCCTCAGAGCCCATAGAAGGAATGTGGAAGGATACCATCTTGCGTAGTTCTTAGGACCTATATTGTCTAAATATCTAGGATAGAAAATTTATTTTAAGATGATTTTATTTTTACAGAAAGACCTGCTAAAGGAAAGAGCTTGGCAAAGTGAGCCGCTAGTGTGTCTGTCCATGGAGGCCGTTGCAGGAATCCCTTTTCTGGAAGCAGGTTTTGGCATATGACACAAAGAGATAAAATAATCACAGCAGTAATCGCTCAGCCCAAATGTTACGTGTGTGTGTGTGTGTGTGTGTGTGTGTGTTTCTCTAAGCCAGAAGAGGGTATGGGATCCCTTGAAGCTAGAGTCCTAGGCAGTTATGAGCCACCTTATGTGGGCGCTGGAAACCAGACTACAGGCCTCTGAGAAAGTAGCCAGTGCTCTTAACTGCTTGGGCCATATCCAGCCCCTACCTAGAGTTTTCATTTCTTTCTCTAGAGCAGGGCCTTATTATGGCCATGTCCTGCAGAGTGGCTAGATTCAGGCTGGAGGCTTTGCCTGCTCCTGGGTCTTGGCCTCCCCTTCCTTTGCCATTCTTTGTGAGGCCAAATGTCCTCACCTCAAGTTGCAGGGAACACTTCATTGCGTCTTTGTTGTGCTTCAAAAGTCATGCAGTGTGAGTGTGATTGGGGCTGGTGACATAACTTCTGAAAGGAGTCAGGAAACAGAAGAGGACCTGTGTTGAGCTGAAGGGCCTTTAAATGACATGCTACAGTCTTTCTCCCTCTCCAACCAAATCAGGTTAGAGACAAAGACATGTGCATACCCTGTGCATGAAGGGCTTTCCCAGCCACCCTGGGGCGCTCCAAAGGCATCGACCCTTACCATTTACTCTAAGCATTACCTCTGCACACCCTTGGGGACGCTGACCCAGGCCCCACCGTCTAGTCCTGACCTTGTGTCTATCATAGTGTTTCTCCCGTCTCCTGGTGTCATCTGTGTGTCTTACAACCCCGGGGTGACTAGCACCATATGACCATGTTGCATTGCTATTGGCTAATCTGTCTACAGAAGATGTGGCATGTCCCTTCCACGTGCATGGTTTATGGGGTCTGGCACCACTTCCTGTACTCTGGCTTCACTCCTCCAGCCCCTGGAGTACCATGAAGGCTGTGAAGCTGTGGGACCTGAGTGGATGGGCTGAAATGGCCAGAGTACCTCAATCTGTTTCTGTTCTTAATCTCTTATACTCAGTTCTTGATCTTGTGTTTTGACATCCCTTGGCCTGGCCTTGACCTCCAAAGAAACCTCCAGACCTACACACAACATTTAGTTACTAATGCCCAATCCTGCTGAGTATTTCTGCAATCTTAACATCCTGATTGTAAATAAAGACAATCTAGATATTTTATCTGAAATGTTAGGAAGAGACACATTTATTGAAAGCCCTCTGAGGTGAGGGTGGGGAGGGAGGTATGCGAGAGAGGGAGTGAGAATTTGTTTTGAGACGATCATTCTGTGTAGCCCAGATGATCCTCCTGCCTCAGTTCCTCAAGTGCTGAGATTGCAGATGTCTACTGCCATCCATAGAGAAGCTTGCCCAAGGCTGTACAACAAGCAACAGAGGAGAAATTGACATCTAGATCTTTCTAATCCAGAGCTTTAGGCTGTTTGGTCCTTCTAATCCCAGGTTAGAGGCCGTCAGTCATGAGATCCCTTTATGACACTTGACAAAGGGGAACATATATGTCCAGGCACTGGGTAGCATTGATGCTCGCGAGGAACAGGAGCGATAAGGAAAGATGCTTGTTGGTAGGTCTGGTTCCAGGGTAAGCCCCTCCGTCTGTAGATTCCAGACTGCGACTCCTGCCACCTTGCCAGAGGCAGCTAGGGTGCCCTCAGTGGGTGTGTCCCCACTGAGCTAGCTTGATGCTCTGTTCTGGCTGTTGGTGGGTACAGCGTGAGCCTCGCTAAAAGCTTCCTTCAGGAGCTGCTTTGGCAGCCAGTTCTCAGGGGGACAGCAGGGAGGTGAGAGAGACTGCAGGTGATATGTCAAGTCAGACCCTTGGATATGAGAAACCAGCTGCAGCAGGACCTGGTTACTGCTGTACAGCGCAGGACACCCTCTGGGACACTGGTCCCTCTCCTTACTCCTGTGACTAGATAGTTTGGGAAGCTGCTAGTCATTTCGGGCAGCATTTGATTTACTACCTGCACTTTGGTTTTTGCTTTGTGTTGTCTTGACACATCTTCCTTCCTTAATTCTGAACCCAAGGGATTTTCCCCAAAGGCTGTTATATGGTTAACGTGGTGTTGAACATAATCATGGCTACTTCTCAGTATTTCTTTTACCAGCCAACATCTTCAGACTTTAATCCCAGTGCTTCTTCCAAGAACCCTCCCAGTAGACACTTCTGTTTAGAAATTATCTTGAAGGGTATGAGCTACAACAAGAAGAAACTGGGCATTTTCAGGGTAATGGATAGAACTGAGGGTCATTGTGTTACGTGAAACAAGCAAGACTCAGAAAGACAATTCATACTGCATGTGTCTTTATATATGGAATCTTAAGTTTAAAAACAAAAACAGTGGGATTTTTGTTTAAGTCCAGGATTGGGCGATAGAGGAATCCTCTGAGCGCCAGGCCAGTATCGTCTACAGAGCTACTTCCAGCCTGAAGTACACAGGGAAATCCTGTCTCAAACCGACAACAAAAATCACTGATCTAACCCATACATTTACATAAGAGACATGAAAAGCGAGAGGGGAGTGTTTGGAAGGAGACACGGGTGAGAAATGATGTGAACATTGGCCAAGTACTCTTTATAAGTGTGTTGAGATGGCATGATGAAACCCGCCTTTTGGACAGTGAGATAGTGCTAACAGTAGAAAGACAGGCGCAGGGCCTGGCCTGCGGTGCGCAGGGCCTGGCCTGCGGTGCACAGGCAGCTCTCTGCCAGCCTGACCCGCTTGCAGACTGGACCACACCATCCTGGTTTGATGATAAGCTCTGAGCCTCTGCTGTCCCAGGTTCCACTGGGGGCGTTGTAATCATTAACTTAGGAATTGCAGTTGTCGGAAACTTGACTGCTGAGTCACTTGGCCTCTCTCTTGTTGAGATGTTGAGTCCCTTGTAAAGTATCCTGTGTGGGCCTGCAGGGACAGCATTCTCGGTTTATTAACTTGAGTGATCAATATTGGAATTACAGTGTCTCCGCCCTTGGCTTGCTGTCTAGTGAAAGGTATTTTGAGTTTTAAAGTAAGACCACATAGGAAAGAGTAGAGTATAATGTAGTTTGAGTTCCAGATTGCCCTCTGCCTGGCTGTGAAGTAATCAGAGACTGCACTTGGAGACACGTGTAATGAGGTGCTCCCTCTGTGGGACTTCTGCATCCTGCAGTGCTAAAATTTGGGGACTGCAAATCAGCCTTGAAAATAGAAGCTACCCATCCTGGGTAGGGTGCTTTTCCTCCATTCCTGCGTGATTGGATCCACCAGTTTATAAAGTTGCAGCTCCTAAGCCATCCTGCACAGCACACCTTGTGGTCTGCAGAATGGAAGGTCAAGGGACGGCAGCTTCCTCGTTACAGCCACCACCNNCCCCATGTCTCCAAATACAGACAGATTTCCAGTGCAGAGCAGCGCCTGCATGAGGAGGCAGATGTGACTCACTGGACAGGAACTCTCAGCTTGTGTGTCTCAGACCAGAAAAAGGACTTTAGCATTCATGTTCTGAGGGACCAGAGGAGTGACGATCTACAAAGAAGAGACACTTTAACTCCCATGCTTCCCTGGGATGCATCGCTGAAATACCACACACTGCTCCTCTAAAGAAGGGCCTTCCCAGCATGCCCGGGGTATGACTGGCCCTGTGGAAGCAAAAACTCATCCTTGCAAAGGACCTTTAAAGAGGTTTTGCTGTACTTTCTTCATGGATTAATCCTCAGTAAACTTTCTAAGTGACCATCGGCATTTGATATCTATTCTTTTCTTACACGCCCAGCCACCAGTTCACAGTCGGGAAAGATCTGCATAAATTTGTGCTCAGAAGCAGCAGCACAGGTCCCATGTGTAGGCCTTCAAGTGGAGAAGTAATCGGAGTGTATTGCAGGTGCTCTTCGAGTACACCACGAGAGTGGTCTCATTTGCCAGCTGAGGCAGACCTCTTAGCCACATCCCACTGCTTTGTACCCAAGAAAAGGTTTATACTGCTTTACATTCACCTCTTAACTCCCTGATGTACCCTCATATGGCTAGTGCGGTGGGTCAGGTAATTGCCCTTGTACAGAGAGGAGATTGAGACACAAGGAATTGACTAACCTAGGGTTCTGCAGGGACAGGCAGAGCTGGGCATGGCTCTGCATGCCACCCGACTGCTGGGTAGAAACGAGAAGCTTTGGAGAGATATATTATTTACTTTTACATATGGAATATGATTTGGAAACCAGACATGATGACACCCTTCACTTGAGCTGCTTAATATCAGTTGGGACAAGGCTTCAGAGAAGATGGGGTACGCTCAAGAACACACTGCAAGTCTGGTGCATGATTGAGTCTCTGACCATTTGGTGTGGCCAAATATTACTGACTTCCAAGTCTTCCTTCCGCTGGTGGCTGGTTTGGGGGGGTGGGTTTCTGAATCGGGACCAGAGCTGGTGTTAATGGTTAGCTGGCAAACCCCTGGATTTGGAGTCAGTGGATCTCTCCATGTAGAGCAAAGATAAGCAGTTACAGTAACTGTAAGGCCTCTGGCAGCAAAGCCCTGGTGGCTTGGGTTCAGGCTAGCTAAACAGAGTCCCAGGCTTACCGTTGACAAGCTGTGGAGCCTACATCCTCACTGTGCTGTCCCTCACCAAGAAATCCGCATCTTTATGTTCAGATGACTGTGCATGTCCAGAGTGGTGCTCGGCACACCGCCAGAGTCAGCGTTCTAAAGTGTATGCTGCAAGAATTTTTCAAAAGTACCCTTTCTCCCTCTGCCTGTTCACTCTGGCCTTCTCCCTGAAAAGACAATCCAGGGTTCCTACCCATCAGCCTATATCCCGACCAGCGAGATACGAACGGGGGTCCCTGATAAACCTAGGGGAGAGGAATGAAGGGGACAAGAGACGAGAAATGACGGCAAGACAGGATTTCTGATCAAGCCGGCTCCTTTATTATTTCCTTAGAAGCTGTTATATAGCAAAGGGGGGAAGGGAAGGGTGTCAGGAAACTCAGGTCTGCTGAGACATCCCCAGCTGATAAGTAAATACTGAGGGTCTGTGATTGTTGACTAACAAAGGAAAATGCTAACTGATTCAGGGAGCCTGGTGCCTGCAGGTCTCTGCTAGGAGATAAGCCGCCAGGTTGCTTTCCTAGACCCTGCAGAGGGGATAGAGGTAAATATTTTTCTTAACTTGTGAGCNGAGACATCCCCAGCTGATAAGTAAATACTGAGGGTCTGTGATTGTTGACTAACAAAGGAAAATGCTAACTGATTCAGGGAGCCTGGTGCCTGCAGGTCTCTGCTAGGAGATAAGCCGCCAGGTTGCTTTCCTAGACCCTGCAGAGGGGATAGAGGTAAATATTTTTCTTAACTTGTGAGCTTAAGATGGCTGTAAACAAAATGCAGATCTCAAAATACAGGTCTTTGCTTCCCGCAAACCTAACAGCCACCACACAGGGGTAGGCATCTCTTTCTAGATCGGGAAATTGAATGACTTGCCCAAGATCACGTCGCAGGTAAACAGCAGAGCCAGATCCCTGCTCATCTCCTGAGCTATCATTGACTGAAGGCATTGCAGTCAATGATGAAGGCATCTCTTGAGCATGGCTTCCAGATGTGTGAGCACAGCTGCCACAGCAACACAAGTGTCTGTGGTCTGACCTGCCGAGTCCCAGTGTCCCTTGCGTTTTCAGAAGGTGTCAGTTCTGGATGGGATCCTTCTTGTGCAGTCCCCAAGCCCTGAGGGAACTTACCCTTAATCCAGTTTGCTCACGCAAGAGCAGACTGTCCTCTCACGTCAGTGGGAGCAGTGAGCATCTACTGCCCGACTTCACCACACATGCGACCTGCTGTGGGTTACTGACACACTCCAGGCCCCAACTTTGCTATCAGATTTGGAAGAAGTGCACCGAAGGGCAGTGTGTTGAAAAGCGGTGTGAAGCATGCAGGGTGGGTTGTGAATCAGGCTCACGTTTTTGTGACTGGTAGACTGAGAGATAGATGCCTAGGAGTCTATTCTTGTATCCCAAGTGTGTGTTTTAAAGGTGATATTTTTCAAGTGTTGTAGTACTTTAAACTTATAGCTTGTTCAAAATAACAATAGTCTCAACTTACAGAAACATAGCTCTCCTGCATCCTAGCCCCAAAGCATGATCAGTTGTCTGTAGGGAGAATGGAAGCCTGGCAGTATTTACTGAGTGAAGGAAGCCGTTCTTCCTGGAGGGCTGTGCTTGCTACTGAGGGCCACTGGAGGCATCAGAGTCCACACCACTCGCTGTCACTCCATCTTCTGTCGTCTCCCTGCTGAACTGACAGAGTGCCCCAGCTTGTCCGTCTCCCTGCTGCTCATGGTGAACCTTGCTGAGGTTATATGAAAATGGGTCCAGACTCAAGATCCCTGCATGTATGCATACATGTTTTTTATTGTATGCTTGTCTGGTTACGAGTATGTGCACATGTGTCTGCGTGCCCACGGAAACCAGAAGAGGGCAGTGGATCCCCTGGAGCGAGAGTTGCAAGCCACCTGTTGTACTCAGACAACGCCTCTTCCGAGCCCATTCTCCAGCCCCAAAAAGCTGTTTAGATTCTAGACATAGGATCTTTCAGATTTATCTGCAGTGAACATTTTCTTTCAGTTTGGTGCTTTTTTAGAGAACAAAAAGGTTTTCTTAAGCTAATCAAAGATTTATTCCTTTTTTTTGTTTTTAATATTTAGGTAAGTTTCTGACTCTGTAACCCAGCCTCTGGCACATTGTTAGATTAAGATTCTGTACTGCAGCAAGACTGAGGAATAAGAGTGTGGAGGGGAGCGCTAAGGAGACAGCAAGGCTCAATGCATTAGCGAAGCTGATGGAGCAGGCGCTGGTGGAGCAGGCGCTGGTGGAGCAGGCGATGAACAGCCAGGGTGGGAAGTTGTTTTACACATGGATGGTCATTTGCCATTAAAGGTAGCAGTGTTGAGGATACGGACTAGAGAGTCCTGTAGCCTTGATGAAACCTGAATTTACGCTGGCTGTCTCACATTCCTGAGGGAACTGTTCATTTTCTCAGGTTGGATAGTGTATTGTAGTTACACAGAAAAATGTCCTTTTTAAAATAATTTAGAGTGATCTCGATTTTCCTGAAGCAGTGTTGTGCCCCAGCAGCTAGGAGCAGAGAACCTAGCTGCTCCCTTCCTTTCAAACAATGCAGCAAGAACCATGTAAATAACGTTTGGGTAATGATATAAATTATATGTAGTTAGCATATTTGAAGCAAAAATGCTCAGTTGTTGAATTCAGGAGCTACAAATTTAGGGATTTGTTTTACTGTCATTGAAAGTTAATACCAAGTGATCAGCCCTGAAATCAAATCATAAAAGTAACATTATATGGACTGAGCAGGTTATATTTATGTATTTGGGAGGAGAGAGAGCATTTATAAAACAGGCCATGAATTTGAGAATGAATGGGAAGAATAAAAATACTAATCATATTTTAATTCAGTACATCTCAAAAAAGTTATTTTTAAAAGTTATATAACTTTTAAGGTTTTTTTTAAAGATAAAGTTAACATTTTTACATCTGAAATGTTCCCCAATAGCTTTTAAAAGAATGTAGGTGCCTTGGCCAGCAGGATTCCTGGCACTCTAAAAGGATTGGCAGCAAACTGCCTAGCAGGAGCAGGTCAAGAGCTAGTGGGAGGGAGACACGAGCTACACAGAAATAACTTAGTGTGGTGGCCACAGCTTTAATCCCAGCACTCGGGAGGCAGAGGCAAGCAGATCTCTAAGAGGCCAGTCTGTCTACAGAGCAAGTTCCAGGACAGCCAGGAACTTAAAACCGTGTTTAAAATAATTGGTGATAATTTGTCAGAGATCTGCAATTCAAAGCCTTACTTTTGGAGGAGAATTGAAGGTTAGGGCCTGAGCTCAAGCCTGCACAGAAATCCTGTTCTGGAAGGAAGGGGCGGGGCCTCATTAGCATCTCCGAGTCACTTCTCTGTGAGCTGGCCCAGTGTTTGAGCTCCTCAGAATCCCAAATTGCACTCATTGGTCGGATCTAATGGAATGATCTGGAAGTAAAAAGTACCCTGAAGTGTCCTCGGTTCAGCTGCGCTGGCTCACTCAGCACTGTGCATGCTGAAGCTTCCTGCACAGTGACCAAGACCTCAGGAGACTTCAGGAGACTTCAGGGCTCAGGCTGCGTTTTATCGTTTGGGGAGAAGAATGTAACGAGTAGCTGGCATGCCCCACCCCTATCTCCAGCCGGATGAAGTCAGTGCATGAACAAATGCCTGAAATTGGCAAGTAATGCACAGACTTCAGCTTTTCCCTTTGTAGGATGTCTGGAGATTGTTGGAAGAACATGAAGACAGACGATAAAGCTTCTTCAGGAAGCTGGTTTCATATGGTGGTTTAGATTTAAATAGTGATTGTCTAGCACCATTTGAAATCAGTGTTCTTGGTGGAGAACAACTCCGCAGCCAACCGCAGAGAGAGGGCTGCAGCCCGAAGTATCCAAAATGGAAAACAGGCTACCAGAACCTGCTCAAGTCACAGCGGACCTGCCCTTCCTTGCCCTGCTGACATCAGTGTTGTGTGTAGCTAGTTAGTCATCGTTGGTAGAATTTTATACTTGTTTATGTAATAAGTCTTCTCTGGAAGTAGACTCCATCATGTCTGGACAACAAATTGAATGAAGGCTTGGGCATTTCCAATCCACACGACCTCTTGTGACCCCTTAGAGGATGACTGATTTCTTTTGGTGTTCAGAGTCAATAGAATTTTCTAGCACCATCTGAAATCGGTTATAAAGATTGGGGAAAAGCATCATGCGGCTGGCTGACAGTAATTGATTGCTGACTTCAGGGCAACAGGTAAGAACTAGGAAAACAAATACCAAGAAATACTGAGATACATTTTCTTCCTATTAACTTGAGTTTAGTGACATCTTTTACAGTAACAGGTGATTAATTATTCACTTAGTGCTGGTGGTTACATTTTAGAGAATTTACTACATTTTGTGCTTGGTGAAAACTGGAGGATAAAGGGCAAAATCAATAACTGACCAAGTCAGTTTGAGAGGAGCAGGCAGGGAGGAAGTTCGGTTTACTTCTAGAAGCTTCTATTAGCTCACCTGGGGGCGGTCATACACTGCCTATTATATGGTTAGCTATCCACACTAAGGAAGGCTAAAAGCTATGTGTAGCAGATGGTTTGGCTAACTGGGCCCATGTCTGGGACTCCACTAAATTAGCAGGCATAGAAATAAGTAGATGTGGAGAAAGGGGGAGGCTCTGCGTGAGCTGTTGTCCTGAAACGTCTTCAGGACAGGGATGCTTGGTAGAAACCACACTGACTTTTCTAGGTCCAGGAGCCGGAGTGACACAGCCGCTACACCTCCCAGGTTAGAAATGCTTTCCTGCCCCAGGTGCTGAGGTCACCAACAGGTCCACCCACTGCCACGTGGAAGACCAAAGACCTCCCTAACAGTCCAGAACCCCCTAGCTGCTTTCTCCTGCCCCCTTACTGCCTTTCAGTCCTCCTGAAAAATCTCTCTGGGAATGTTGTTGCCTCCAAGTTAAGACACAGAATGTGGAGCTGAGACATTCTGTCACCTGGAGCAAGGCGGATGAGCCACAGTTCACCAGCCACTTGATTCCCTGGGACTCTGGCTGCTTTCAAGCTGCTCTATTTCCTGAGTGATCGCCACTCCCAGGATCCGGGCACATTGGCAGTGTGCTTTCTTCCAGCAGACTGGAGGTTAGCCCCCGGGGCTGCCTAGAACGTCGATGTCCCTGTGTTTTGTGTCTCCTAGACAGATCAGCATGCTTTTCTAAACCCACCTCCGCACAGTATGTGCAGAGCCATGTCCTTGGTCTCCACAAAGCTGACTTCTCCCATACTGCCCAGCTAAATCTGAGCACCCCCTCCTTCCCCATATCCACCCTCAGCAAGCTTTATCCCCCC
>LOEQ01001525.1:150773-178069 GCA_001685075.1 Bramus lutescens
CCAAGGAGAGGAAGAGAGGGAAATGAAATTTAGTCAAAAAATAGGAACAAAACAGGAAGCTCCTTCCCTAGGCCTTACTGCCCAGAACCCCACACCCAAATTTCCCATGCTTCTGTGTGTCACGGTGAACAAGCTGCCGTGTTGCTAGGGCAAGAACAGCCTGTGCAGCTCCTAGCAGGGCTGCATTCTGAGGTCAGCTCATGGTTCATTTCTGTTGTGCTTGAATGAGATCGTGACTATTGAGAATGACAGCGCAGCCTGTTACCCTGGCGCTGCACATCACCTGTCAGCATTCTGTGTAAAGCAGAAGAATGTGTTTGCTGCTGAGACAGACTGCAAGCCACTTTTTATTTAGCTGAAGTTAAAATGGAGCATACCACAGACATAAGGTCCATTAGTGCTTTTACAGATTTTTATTGTTAAGGTAAAAACAAAGTAACCGCTAGAGGAAACAAAGTTTGCCATTTTAACCATTTTAGAGTAGATAATGCAATGGCTTTTAAGCCATTCATGGTGTTGTACAGCTGTCGAGTCAGTGAGGTCTAATTCCCCTCATCACGAAAGAAAGCTTGTACCCAGGAAGTCAGCATCCTTCATTCCCGTCTTTCTGACTCCTAGTAGAATCCCCAGAATCATACACTCTATGAAAGTCTCTGTCTAGTTTTGTTCACTGTGTGATGTTTTCAAGGTTTATCCACATTACAGTGTATGTGATGATACTGCATTTATGGGCATAACCACACCTTGTTTATGTATTTATCAGTTTGGCGTTTGAGTTACCCTGTTAAAGTTTAATCTTTTAATGTGGTTCATGTCCGTAGACTAAATTGAAAAGCACTGAGACCCATGGCAGCAAGCAGCTGCCCACTGCCCCGTTTCCCCTTCTTCAACTCTTTCATCTGTGTCTTCTGATGTCATACATTTTACCATGGTGTGCTGATTCCGACTTTCTTCCCTCCCCTTTCCCCGTGGCTGTGAGGGTTTGGCTTCAACACTGTCCCCGCCACACACCGTAACATCACACCCCATTTACTTTCACCATGCGATTACAGCCCAAGTTAAATCAAGGACTAGTGACCAACCCCATTTCAAAACCCCAGGTGGGCTGAAGGTGCATGTGCACACACATGAGCACATGTGCACATAGAAGAACTAGTGTCCATAATACCTGGGGATTTTTGTAGCCCACCCAACAGATTCATATTCCTTCAGAAACCTTACTTAAATTCTGAAATGAGTAACTATCATTTTAAAGTTTCCACGTGCTTCGCCATTCACGCCTAATCCTGACTCTGGGACTGCAGCTTCCCCTCCAGCATGTCGGGACGAGTGTGCGGTCACCGTGTTGTGCTTTGTATTCTCGGAGCCCGGCTTCCTCCCCCCTTGATCTGGATGCATGCCTTTCTCTGCTGTTTGGTTCCCTCATTTCCTCTCCTGGGCTAAGGCACCCCAGATCTTCGGCTCTTTAACCCTCTCGACCCCAGCTCCTGTCCACTAGTCTGTATGTGTGTGTGTGTACATGTGCATGTGTGTATGTGTTTAGAGATGTGTACACATCGTTCAGCGGAAAGGCTGACTTCTGGGACTTTGTTTTTCTTTAAGTTTTACACTCTTGATGTGAATTCAAGTTGGGAAAAGAAAAATCCCCCAGTATTTCATTCTCCAGTGCAATGCAGAGCTGATCTCTGGACCTTTCTCTCCGGAAGTAGGAGACTCAGTTACACACACACTCACACACCCCATACACAAACACCTCGCACACACACAACGTACACGCACCACACACACACACACACATGTACACAGACACATTTGTTTAGTGGTTGGTCCCAGGCCTTTCTAATTCCCTGCCTTGTTTTAGCTTCCCTTTCTTCCCGGGGCCATCTTTCCTGTGTGCTGCACTGATCCGCTCCTGTGACTTACCTTTCTCCTCATCTCCTTTCTGTCCCTGTCTTTCTGGAAAAAGGCCCACCATGTCTTCTAAAACTTCGCAGTGGGTGTTTATTTATGCTAATGTTCTTCAGTACCTGAAAGATGAGTTTTAATGTCTTCCTGCGTAAGGTTTCACAGCTATTTCTGCAGTGTTGATTTTGTTGCCATCTGATAGTTTTCTGCCCCCTCTGCTGAGTCTAATTCTTCTAGGTGCTTTGGGCTTTTTGACTTTGGCGTTGTGGGTTCACTTGGATCTTCATTCATATTAGGGACAGGAGTAGAATGTCAAGTCTCCAGCCACTGACCCGTCTTTTCAGCTGGCCTGATTGTAGCATGTGTGCTGGAACAATGGTCCTCTTATACACACAAAAAGAGAACCCTGTCCTTAGGGCTGGAGAGATGACTCAGCAATTGAGAACATTGCTTTTGCAGAGGACCCGAATTTGGTTCCTGTTACCAACACCCATGTGTGGTGGCTCACAACCACTTGTAACCACAATTTCAGGGGAGCCAACACCCTCTTCCGGCCTCCAAAACACATATACACGTAAGCACACGTCTTTTTTTTTTTTAATCTTAAGAAACAAAGTCCTAATCCTAACCTGTGAAAGTATGCCATATATGGGCTTAGATGTGGTGGGTCAGGCACCTTAAAATGGGACAACTGGTTCAGAAGCTCCCCAGTCATACCTGTCCTTAAAAGCAGCCCCTTCCTGGCTGTGATCAGAGATGTGAGGATGGTGGAAAGTAGAGAGACCCAACATGGCTGCTCTGGGGATGGAGTAAGAGGGCCTTGGCCAGGAATGTTGTGTTCTGAGTGGGGGAGGGCAAGACCTTCTCCCTGCAGCCCCTAGGAAGGAGTGGAGCTGCTGATGCCTGGCCACCCAGTGAGGCCTGCTACTGACTTGGATGACACCTGAGTTTGTAGTGACTGGTCACAGCCACAGTAAGAAAGCCATTGTGTAGTTCAGTCTGCTGGATCCCCTGGGGTACATTGCCTGCTGGTGGGTTCTTTGGTCCCCACCTACCTGACTCTTCAGATAATACAAGAATAAAGCTAGTGCTTGATGTCAGAGAGTCCTGAAAACTTCAGCCAGAGCCTTGGAGAAATTCTCACCCAAGTCTTGAGCCTGCATCACAAGGGTCAGAGCCTCTAGAAGTTCCAAGAAGCTGCCAAGTCTACTCACCAGTGGCTGGCTGCACAGTAGAGGCAGATAGATGGGACTATGGACCATGTCTGACCCTTGGAATAATAACTTCGATGTAAGCATTGCACATCTGACTCAGGTTTCTCCCTCTGCCAAATTGTAATCTGGAATCATGGAGAAGAGGATCCTGGGAAATGTAGTTCTAGCCTTAACATGACAAGATGGAGGTAGTGAATGAGACCCAATCCTTTACAGGGGTAAACCAGAATGTCAGATTCCGGAAGCTGAATTGAAGAGGGGGCAGCAAGCCCTACTGTTCAGAATACGGATTTCTAATTAATCTCTTTTATAACCTGTCACTCAATACTCCCTTTGCTTTGCCCACCGTCTCCAAGTGCACACCCGTCTGCCTCATGTGTTGGGAGTACTTGGGGAGAAACTAGAATTTAACTGAGCTTCTGTGCCTCTGTTCCAGAGACTTCTTCAAGGCAGTGCCACTCGCCCCAGCTCCGGAGCCCTCCTGCCCTTCTGCACAGGTACAGAGTCTCTGCTGTGGGCCTGGGTGCAGCCATCCGCATTGAGGTCTGATGGAGACAGTTGCAATTTGAGAATGAAATCTGAGGAGACAATCTAAGGACAGGATTGCTCCTTCAGTCTGAGCATTGGTGAGGTAAAAGAACTCTCTAGTGGCTGACCACTGTGCTTCTCTGCTATTCAGTATTAACCCCTGTATCTGACTTTGGGTTTTTATTATTAATAACAATTAGAAGTCATGCTCCAGTTGCATGTGTTATGGAGCTGCTGAGATATGGTACCTGACTGACTGAAGTAGGTATCAGGAGCCCCTTTGGAGGCTGTACCCAGCCCGGGTTCCAGACTCTTTACCTCCTGGTCTGGACCATGTTGAACAGCTGCTACCTTGCTCTTAACTGCCACAGTTGGAAGTGCAGCCAACCCTTCCTTCCCTGCTATGACAGAGGAAACTTCTGAAGCCACGAGCCAACATAAGCCTACGTCCCTTAGGTTACTTACATCAAGGATTTTGTCATATCACCAAGGAAAGTAACTAATTCAGCCCCTTACAAATGCACATCTAAAGCTAAATAGTTCAGAAGGGTCAGGCATGCAATGCCTTCCTGTCCACAGCACAGCCCTTCACGGGTTCATGCCATAGCTCAGAGCCCCTGGCCCATGGCATCTCTGAGGCCATCTTTAGATCTAATGGTATGATTCTTGGTACATGCAAAGTTTAATAGACCTAAAGGATGACCTTACAATCCAGAATTCATAAAATATTAGAAAGTGGTTTTTAATGTCTTGTTATGAAGAAAGCAGAAAAAGTCAAAGAGTCCAAGTGTTGGTGTGTATTCAGTCCATCGAAGTCAAGGTGTTAGAGCTCTGTGTGGCTTGTGGGCCCTTTTAGAGTACTGATAGCCTGGCTAGTGAAAGGGGATAGGAGAGACCCTTCTGTTGCCTCACTGTGGCGAGAGGGCCTAAACCCCAGCATATGCCCAGCCAGCAGGTACTCAGCTGGATCTGAGCAGCAGCCTCCTGTCCTGCATGTCTTGCTGATGACACTGACTATTGTAGAGACACGAGCCAACCCACAGATTGCACCATGACATTACCATGCGCCCCGGACTCCCTACTGGGCTTCTGATCTTTATTTCCAGCCTTTCAGAACCGGAAGGGCAGTGTTACTTCTGGGATCGTATGCAAGCCAAGCTAAGGAGCAAAGTGATGTCCTTGGGGCTGCAGACAAGCAGGTGACAACGGAACTGTTTTCTCCATTACAGGTAAAGCCAGGGAAGGAAGGGGACACTGTGAAATCTCTCCATTAGCCATCTTCTAAGGGCCTGAGGCGGCTGTATATTAATACTGGACCTGACACGATCTCAGATCAAGTCCTAGGATGTTAAATTGTCTTCATTTGGCTGAGGCTGCTGGGAACTCAGGAAATAACGCTGCAGTGGGCATGCTGCAGAGTGCCTGGTGCCAGGTTCAACTGCGGTGTCAATATTCCTGCCTTAGTAACCTAATTCCCCTTCTCTTTTGTCCACACTAAAGGTTGAGCCCATCTTACGCAAAGTACTCAGGACCAGAAGAGTTTAGGGAGGAATATTTGTGTGCATGTAATGAAAAAAATCTGTGGATGAGATTCAAGTCAATGCTCAACACTGATTTTGTGTTTCATATGTGTGTTCGCAGCCTGAAGGTAATTTCAGACATTGGTTTTAAAGCAGCCATGTTTTAATGCAACCCATCACACAAGGTGGGGTGTAGAATTTTCCATTTGAGGTGTCCTGTAGGTTCTCACCCATGGCTCACTGGGAGCATTTTGGATTTCAGATTCGGGATGCTGTATATGGACGGACTGGAGTCTGCAGAGTAACAGGCACTCCATAAATACTTAGTTCCGACGGCAGCTCCACCAGTGATCAGCCCTTTGCCGAGAGGCTGGGAGGTACATCGGCATGTCTGGGACCTCCACGGAGACTGAGAAAGTTAGAAAGAACTTCTCCCAGCCCCCTTGGTCTAAGGAAACAATGGATGGGTGCCATTGCAGGCAACACACTGGCATCCACACTGCCTTGGTATGTGGGTGCGGTCAAAGAGCTTTGGGCCAAACTGTGCTGACTTGTTGTGTCAGGGCCGACCCCTTCTAAGGCCAGAGGAGACACCGGGGCAGTGGGCACAGAATGCCTCCTCCCGGAGGTGAAAGGGCTTGAAGGTAGACCAGGAGTTTGTTGATTGAAGTCACAGGGGGATGTCAAAGAGAAAACTGAAGAATGGTGTCACGTCTACCACTCCTGCAGACTCTACCTTGGAAACGAAGTCCAGGAAACTATGGCCTACTACCAACCTGTACCAACCCGAACATGTTGGACACCACCCGCTATGGGTTGGGCAGAAGGTGGCGTGGGCCTGGCAGAGGTTGAGTCACCAGAACTGTGCCAAAGGCTTGATGTGGCAGGAGGTGACACGATAAAGGCACTAGAGTGTGCCAGTTGGGTGCCAGCCGTCTTCACTGTTAGAACTGGTCTTGGGAGAAAGGACAGCCCTTGGATATACTTTTAAAGCGGGTGTTTTCCCTGTGTGCAAACAGCTGCTCTTCTCTGCAGGCTCCCTTCCTATAGGCCAGAGGACAAGGCTAAGGGCAGGTAGAAGAGGAGGCAGGAAGCCTTAAAATGGACGATACACTGACCGTTGGTCTAATTCTGCTTTATTTATTTTCTGCGTAGGTCAGGAGACAAAAACAGTAGAGCTGAGGAGGAGAGAGGCTGAGAGAAAATGTCAGCAATCCAGAGATTCAGTAACCAAACAGCAGGCAAGTGATAAGAGTTTCCAAACAGTCTTGAAATGTCTTTGGAAGGGAACCTGATGCCACATTGCCTGGACATCAGCAACCACTCCCCTGATTTCCCCCATAGAAGGCAGAGTCAAGAGTACCACCTCTTAATGTGCTAACGAAAGTGCATTAACAAGAACTGTATTAAATGAAGGCTGCATAATGAAACTGAGTAACAAGAAGTCTCGTGGATGCAGCTGCTGGTCTTTTAACCGAGACGGGTCTAGTGAGGATAGCCCAGGTTCTAGGTCTCTGGTGGGGGAATGGGAGTTTTTCCTGAGCTCACACCTTTATCCCATATCATGTAGGGTCTGCCATGTGTCCCAAAGGACCCAAAACTCTTTACCGTCTGCTGTATGACATCAGCCTGTAGTTGTGGCCGACTCCCTTCACACCAACAGCCCAGACGTCATGAATGGAGACCTTCTAAGCATCAACAGTGTGCAGACATGGGCACTGAGAGAGGCCCAGAGCTCTGCTCCTCAGGCCATTCCCAGGCCCTGGCTGAAGCAGTCACGCTGATTGCAAGTGCTTTATTTTCCTGCTGGAGATTAGTAGGTAGAATGCTTATCCTAGCATACACTCCGCACAGTGCCCTGGGTTCAAGCCCCAGCATTCCCTATACTGAGTGTGGTGGTCATGCTTGCTGGTGAAGAGATCTCAGGAGGCATTGGAGTGGGGAGTTAATCCTGACATTCACCTAGGTCATCTAGAGGAAGGGCTCCCGGCATGGCAGGCACCTCCTAGACACATTCCTGAGTGTCCTTTTGTTCATGCCTCCCCCGCATTCTAATCACTACTGTGTTTGAGCGCAGCAGTGGAGATGGTAGTATAGTTTGTGTCCGTGGAGCAGATTAACCACGCTTTGCCCCAACCTGCCCATGATTAGGCATCCACTCCCTCATTGGCAGTCCTTGGAAGGACAGATGCAATCCAAGAGGCACTCAGCAAGAGTCATGACCGGGACATCATAGCAAAATGGGGTTCATTTGTAGAACCAGACCCCATCCACTCAAATATGTGTGTTTCTGGTGCTGGGGGGGACAGCTCAGCGAGAAAAGCACTTGCCACACGGGCACAAGGATGTGTGTTTGCTTCCTAGAGCCCACATTGTTAGAACTGAACACAGTGGGGACCGCATACAATCCCTGCCCGGGCACAGAGAGACAGGCAGGTCCTTGGATTCACTGGCAAGTCAGCCAGCCTAGCTGGTGAACTAAAGCCAGCAGGAGAGCCTGTTTCGGCAAAGTGGTATCTCCTGAGGAATGGCCCCTGAGGTTGTTTTCTGGCTACCACACACATGTGTGTATGTGTACACATGTCCCTGTACCATGAACATGCCTGGGCATACATAACAAACACACAAAGTCAGTCAATTGTCTTCCTGTAGCTGGAGTAGATAGATGGTCAAGACCAGAGCTCAGAGCTCACAAATATTTCATATTTCTGAGGCTACTTTTCAGGACAGAATAGGCCACTGTCTGTCATTGTCTTTCCTACATGTTATCTCTGGCCACACACCTCATCCCTACTGGTTTCTCATTTAGCACACTGTAAATTTTTTTCTCTTTGAAACAGGTTCTCAGGGTAGCTCTAGCTAGCCTGGAAGTCACCGTCTGGGCCAAACTAGCCTTGAACTCTTAAGGTTCAACTGCCTGTAACCTCCTGAGGAGTGAGATTAAAAACATGTACCACCCTGCCCTGCTGTCTGTCAGCTCCTTAACATACAGGGCACAAAGTGGTATTTCTCAAGTACTTTGTCTGTAGAGGACTAGAAATTGTCCTATGATAAGTCTCCCAAGAGTCCACATCTGTGGAGTGTCAACAGTGAAGCAGTTGGCATTGAAAAGCAGAGGGTTTAGTGGCCATTGGCTGAGGAACCATGATATGCCCATTGTCATTCTCCACGCATGGAAAAATAATACTGTGCCTAGCCTGCTTGCAGTTTGCTCTGCAGCCAGGGTGCATTCTGACTGTTCAAAACACTACTTAGTTTAGATGATGCTTAGGCACTGGGGATTTTAGCAAAAAAAAAAAAAATAATAAATAAATAAATATAAAATAAAAAAATTCTTGTGTCTTATTCCTCTAACGGAGGACTCAATATCTAAATAGGCAGTGGGATTCTGGCAGGGATGACGGGCATGTGCTGTTGCTCTTCTGGGTCTCTGCCAACACTCCCCACTTGTGCCCCTGTAGGAGTTGTGTTGCATAGATAGGAGTATTCAGCACCACGGCCAGAGCCAAAGACCCAGATGGCTTCATCTTTGCCCTCCAAACCAATGCTTGGTCACTTATAAGGTGTAAGAAGGAACCCCATCGCTTCCAGATCAGTGCTTGAGAGCCTGACCTCAGGCCCTGGAGAGAGAGCACAGGTACCCAGAACCATTTCACTGGTCTACCCTTCAGTGGCTCAGCTTTATAACTGCATAGTTTGGAGGGTAGAAAGGAGGCTAGTGCCTGTTGAATATCCCACGTGTCAGACGTGAAGCATGTCCCAAGTGCCAGACGTGAATCATGTCCCACACGTGCCAGACGTGAAACATGTCCCACATGTGCCAGATGTGAAGCATGCACAGTATCAGTTCCTCCTCACAGCAACCCAGCAAAGATAGAGGTTTTCTTTAGCTCCCCTCCCAGCCACATGTGTGTACCCATAGCAGAGGTGAGAAAGACAAGTGCTGTCCTGCTACATAATGTGGGGCTTCCTGAAGAGGTATGTGAAGTTAAGCCAAGGATCCAATCCTTCCAGTTTTCATTTGGGTTTTGGAATTGAAAAAAAAAAAAAGCTCATGGGAGATTAAAAACTGTCAGATGCCATCACTGTCTGTCTTTCAAGCAAGTAGGAGTCCCAGGCATGGTCTAAGCCCCTTATGTAATCCCACCTAATTCTCACCACAACTCTGCAGGGCACATACATTCTGAGGCTTGATAGAGTCAAGTCAGTTGTGCAGGGGTGGGATTTGAACTGAGTCTTGTCCGACGTCAGCAGGTTTGTGTGTCCTCGGGCATAAGGAAAATCACAGTGAAAAAATTTCATCTGTTACTTGTTGGAAAGAAAAGTATTTCCTGGATGTTTTCATTTAAGGTTTTTTTGAGACAGGGTCTCATGTTGTAGTCCAGACTCATGGATTGCTCATGGTTCTGTCTCCACTTCCCAAGTACTGGGATTGCAGGAATGTAGCATCACACCCAGACAAAAAAAATACTTTCAAATAAAAATAACAGCAGTCAGTATTTAAAGTCAAACATCACATAAAAGTTATGTCGTTCTGCAAGGCAGAAACGCAGTGGGCAAAGGGTTCCTTGGTTTCCACCTCTACCCCACCTCCCACCTACATACCATGAAGAGTATGTAGCTGCCTTTTTCAGAGATCCCATGGGATAGCCAGGGGTTACATTATTCAAGGTCTTTGTTCAAGTTTGCCAGCTAGCAAAGTAAGGGGAAATCCCCCAGCTAGGAATTAAAAATGCTTGTCTCTGGCATAGATAGCCCATTGGCCTCAGACCTTCCCTGCTAGACACAGTGACACAGACACACTGAACATTTGACATTGACACAGAACAGGGGCAGTGTCGGTGCAGGGTGTACCTGGGATTGACAGAGAACAGGGGCGGTGTCGGTGCAGGGTGTACCTGGGATTGACAGAAAACAGTGGCGGTGTCAGTGTCAGGGTGTACCTGGGATTGAGAGAGAACAGTGGCGGTGTCGGTGTCAGGGTGTACCTGGGATTGACAGAGAACAGGGGCAGTGTCGGTGCAGGGTGTACCTGGGATTGATGAGAACAGGGGCGGTGTCGGTGCAGGGTGTACCTGGGATTGACAGAGAACAGGGGCGGTGTTGGTGCAGGGTGTACCTGGGATTGACAGAGAACAGGGGCAGTGTCTATGCAGGGTGTACCTGGGATGTTAATCACCCTCTCCACATCTGTGACTTTTCTCCCAGGACGATTAGTCACCTAATAGTTATCCACTCTGGTCCTCACTCAAGGCATCATTCAATTCCCATGTCTCCTGTTCTACTTCCAAGTTCAAAGCCAGCTGTTGCTTTTATGGAGAAGCCTAATTGCTAGGCAATCTTTTACCTGCGGCTTCCTTCTCCAAACCTCCTCCCTGTAACCCAGCTTTAGGCTGTGGGCCATCCCACACCTTCTCTGTCCTGCAGGAACATCCTGCTGTGTCTTCATCTACAGAATAGATGTGCTCACAGTTTAGCTTAGTAATAGGAGACGTTAAAGGATACATGTTTCACAGACACAATAAATGACAAATTAGATTTCTTCTGTAGCCCCATGCATTTTTCTCTGATATCCTATGCTTGAGTTTCCTGCATTTCTGTGGCAATAGGCCTGCATGGAAAACTCGGCCTACAGGGAAGGATGTGCCCAGTTGCAGCATTTTAAAATGTTCTTTAATTATTAAAAAGGGACAAAAAAGTGAACCTTAGATACTAAAGTGAGCAAAATGGTACCCTGCAAAGCAATGACTTGTGGGAACTCTGTGTTCCATGATGCCTGCAAATCATACATTTGATGCTACTGTGAAGAAATGTCTATAAGATACACATCCCAGATAACTGAGCAGCAGCTGCCTTCTTTCCAGTTCTTATTGTTGACAGAATACTTTGTTTCATTAAGGGTATATGAGTAAACCACACCGAAATTCTTGTCTGATGCATGGGTTGCCTTGTATTTACAAGATAACTTTGTGTTTCTGAGCTGACATTGTTCCTTCCTGGTAGCCAGAAGCCTGGAGCTACAGGAAGTGAGCTTGAGAATAACTCCCATGTAAGGATGGCAGAGGAGAATGGCAGGGTCTGCACCTGGGGTGAACCCACAGCCTCTCTTACAGTTTCAGACTTTTTTAGCATTGCTTTAACTTAGCATTCAGCACACTTGGTTAAGTTGCCGTTGATGTGGCCTTTTGATACTTGAAAGACAAATAGGAACCAGTATTGAAATCCTCAGAAGACACATGCATTTCCTTAAGTGTGTAGAAGAGCTACACACTCATGTCACCACTGTCTGTACTTCAGTTCTTCTGTATCCAGCCAGAGGCAGATAAATACAGGATAGAGTTAAATGTAAAAGAAAATAAAAGAAACACATGAGTAGTTAGTTCCTGGGCTTCAGTGCACCGTTAGCTTTGTAAAAGTGAGTTTGTCCATCACAAGTGCTGATAAGGCTGTGGGCAGATGGGATCTCAGCTCTGGTGAGTGGGTGACCCGGGACAGCCACTTTGGGAAAATGTGAAGCTGCAATAAGCAAAGAAATGTATACTGCAGGAATGCTTGCACACTTGTGTATCAGGGTTTATGTTGGGGTCCCAGCCCCCCTAAACCTCTCAGGATTCAGAAGGACCACTAAAGCAGGCGAGAACTGACTGAAAAGGTTTGAGGGTAAATAAAATAGCTCACATAAGTGTTTTCATCATACTCTATTTATTCTATGCTTTTGCCAATGCTCTCTCTGGTGCTCTCTCGATGTTCCTTGCTGTTTCTTGCTGTTCCCTTTTGATATTCCCTTTCAATGTTCTTCTTGATGTCCTTTCCAATCCCACAAAGTTTCCAGTTTATATGCCCACACAGTCATGGTCAGCAATTCCACAGGCGAACAATGGTACCAAGCATGCATTTCACAGAATCATGGAAGCAGATAAATCTGACAAAGTGGCCACCTTACATCTCAGAGGGGTTATGGCTATGAAGCACCCCTGTAGACACCAGGAAGATTAGTTAAGGATGGAACTTTAAATCAGTACAGAATTCTAAGAAGAGAAAGAGGGGGTTGTGTGTTAACTACATTCGTGTGGTTAGTTAAGCTAGAGTTTATAAGATGTAGGGAAGAAAAATGGTACAGTGTTGTGCACTCTAAGTACTTCCGCAGCAGCTGGGAATGCTGCATTTGTGGTGGCCATGGCAACCAACACGAGCTGCAGAAGAAAAGTGGATGGCACTTGGCCCCCAGGCCAACAGGGTGCTGTGGGGGTGCTGTATCTGCTGGTACCAGGTGAGAAGGAATTTATTTCTCTGGGGCTGGTTTAGCAAAACTTTTTCCCTGTACATTTTGGGGGTTAAGTTACAAATAGTTTCCTAGACTAAGACCTTGTGTCAAATGAAAGGCGAAGATAAGTCCAGAATATTAATAGCTTGTTAGGGTAGAGCAAAGGTCAGTAGGCTACATTCTCCTGAGCTGGCTATTGGAGATTTTAGGGCTGCCCAGATCTGTTTATCACTAAGGGCAGACATGCTGTCTCTTCCACTCAGTGCCTGTCTTTTGAGGTCCTTACGTGGTCTATTGGCAAGACTCCTGCCGGTAAGGATAATTGTGGGGGACTAGCTTTATGTAGATGTGATTATGAGAGCAAAGGTTTAGCTGAGTGAATGCTTTCATACCAGGGCCCCACAGTGTGGGCAAAGGTATACAGTTGCCAGTACAGGAAAAGTCATGTTTAAAGAATGGTTTATACACTGCTGGGATATTTGGGGATGGATCCCATTATGGAAAGAGGAAAAGCTATGGCTTCACAAGATTGCTACAGAATTGACAGCGACTATTCAGAAGGCAGCTTCCCAAAGCCTTGCAAGTTGAGTGTTAGCCTAGAGACTGTCAGCTGTACTTTCACTGTATAATGCTTGTGGTCACTAACACTTGTGCCCGAGTTAGGGGTGTCATTCACTGGGACATTGCTCTCTAACGGTGAAGACCCTGAGGCAGCCTGGATGTCAGGATGGGGAGTGGTCTAAAATGAATAACATAAAAACAGAAGCAAAACCCACATCTTCATGGATACACGGGGACTCTATGGCAGCTCTGGAGAGCTACATGTTACAAATACAGGGTTGCCACGAGCCGGTAGACAGGCCATCTGTAGCCAGAGGTAGCCATGTCAGAAGGAGGTACGATGTAGAAACTGGAGCTAACAGATCACCACACACACCGCCAAAAGCTGGTATGATGCAGTCCTTATTTAAGTGGCTGGATTTACTTTAAAAGATAAGCTTCAGAGGAGGAGGGCCTGGAGAATTGGTCCACTGCTGTCTAGTTTCATTTGTGCAAGATGAGTATAATCTTCTAGAGAGCCACCCAGCACAGGGCCAACAGTGCTGCACACTCACTTAATGTTGGAGAGGGTGAGTCTTGTGGACCATGTTCCTGCCCACATATGACGGGGTGGGCCTGGGGTACTCAAGCAAGCACCTAAAGGAGATGGTGTCTTTTATTTGGATTGTGACATTTTGGCAGCTGGTGGCACTTGTCCAGACTTCTCAAATCGCGTGCACTGACTATGTGCAGAGTCTTGCTTACCAGTTAGGTTTCAGTTTGACTTTCTTGAAAAATAAAACTTTAGTTGTATAGCCCAGGCTGACTTTCATCTCTCCATCCTCCTGTCTCTCCCTTCAGAGTTCAGGCATGTATCCCCATGGCTGGCAGTGTGGCTGTTTTAAAATCAGAATTGAGTAAGACATTTTACCTCTCATAGAATGAATGTTCTTATCCAGTCAGGTGAGGGCCCTGGGAGAAAAGATCAGGGCTCTTCAAAGAAGACTCTTGGCGCCAGCCACACCTCCAGGTACAAGACCACAACTCTAACCCTTGCCAGGCCTGGCATCCAGCTGCAACTTGCCCACCCCACAGTCACATGGCAACCTCAGTGGTGCATATGTTCTCCTGCTCACCTGTCCACATACACAGGTATGTCTGCATGCATGTTTGTATGTTAACTGTATGTAAAGTACATGGAAAACCAACTGTTGGGCATCATTGATGAAGCACTGACATTCCATGTACCCTGGACCCTCACTGTAAAATATGTATCTTTGCTCCTTCTTTAAATTATTTTTTATGGATAGGCGATGGTAGCACATGCCTTTAATCCCAGCACTTGGGAGGCAGAGGGCAGGCAGACCTCTGTGAGTTCGAGGCCAGCCTGGTCTACAGAGAGAGTTCCAAGACAGCTAGGACTGTTACACAAAGAAACACTGTCTCGAAAAAACAAAACAAAACAAAAAAGAAGATTTTTTATGTACGGGTGTTTTGCCCACAAGTATGTGCACCACATGTGTGCCTAGTGCTTTTGGAGGCCAGAAGAGGACATCAGATCTCCAGGAACTGGACATACAGACTCATGAGCCACCATGCAAAGTTAACTCCAGTCCTCTGTAAGAGCAGCCAGTACTGTTAACTACTGAGCCATCTCAGCTCCATCTCTTTAGTTCTGGGTTTGCAGATGGCAGAGCTTGGTCACTTACTTCCATCCAAGCAAATTAATGCTGCTGTGTGCAGTTCTTTGCTTTTAATGATGGTGTGGAGTTTTGTATGAAGAATGCCTCAGATGAGCGCGGGGAAGCATGGAAGCTCACCCAGGAGCCCTGCTGTTGACTCCCATGGTGATCGAAGACCCAGTGAATTCCAAGGGAATGAACAATTAAGGCCCCAATCCTGCTCCTGCCTCATCTTGTTCTGTCCTGTGCTTTTGCTCTCTGGATTCTTTCCTCAGTAGCAGGTTTCCTTTCTGCTCTGGTAAGTCCACAAAAGGTTTCTCAGCTGGAGAGCAGTGATCCAGGCTCAGGGCTTTGTCCAGGAGAGAAACAAAGGTGAGTGCAGCCCTGAGGGCAGGGCAGGGCAGGCATCCTGAGGGGGAAGGGCTGTGCTTCTCTTTCACCTGAACCAGGGACATACATGAATGCCTCTGTGAGACTTGATGATGGAAGAGGCCGTGTGGACTGAGGGATCAAGAGCTGGCCTCAGAGACTGCCCCTTGAGACTGCAGTTCTTGTCACCTGACTTTAAATGTCACTGCACAAGTGTTTTCTTGACACCCCCGGGTGTTCCTAAACTTGAAGTTTTCGGTGGGGTTGGAAGAATTGGAGATAAGCAATCACCTTGTCCCTAAGGAAGAGTCAAATGCCAAATGGTTGATTTGTTTTTGTTCTCAGTGCCAGGGATTGAACCCAGGGCCTCAGGCAGGCTGGACAGGCATCCTGGCATTGATCTACCTCTCCAGTCCTCTTTTCACCTTTTATTCTGAGAGAGGATCTCACTGAATTCCCCAGGCCAGCGCTGAACTCTGTAGTTCAGCCTAGGACTTGAACTTGAGTTCCTCCTGCCTCAGATTCCTGAGTACCTGGGAATTACAAGCCTGCACCACCAGGCCCATCTTGAAATACACTAACATAGCAGATACCAAATCTGTGGGAAGCCTTGCTCCACATACCACAGGAAACATCAGTGCAGGGAAGTGTTCAGATGTGCTAAAGTAGTGTTGCTGTAGCCACAGGTGCCATGGAGCCCATTAAATGCTGTTAGAGCCACTGAGTTAGTTCACTTTTTAAGCAAATGACTTCTAAATTTTATTTCAATAAAAAATGAGATAGTTGCTATTGTTTGAATATGAAATGTTCCACAGAGGCTCCTGTGTTTAATGCTTGCTCCCAAGCCATCAGTCTCTTTTGTGAAGTTCTGAAAACTTTGAGGGGTGGAGCCTTGTGGAGGAAGTATGCTTCCTGGACACCTTGAACTACACAGCCTTTGCTAACATGTCCCCACTGCCATGAAACCATGAGCCAGAATGACTCTCCTGCATTATGCAGTGGATGGCAGACATTTTATCTCAGTGATGGGAACATGGCTTCCTGTGACCAAGGGCTTCCATATTGGACAGCACACCCATGGGGGCTTCCTAACGCCCTCATGAGCGTGTCTGCTAGCATAGTTTGATACGGAGCATTCCAAACGGGACAGCTCGTGACTCCTTTGCTGCTGTGTGTCCATATCTGAAGGACTGTCAGTTGTAGGGAACTGCCAAGTCAGCTCAAGACTCCCAAGACCCCCAGAGGGACAGAGAGAGGGCAGGGAATAAGAAACAAAGACAGGAGATAGAGGATGAGGAGAAGGGAAGGGAACTGGAGAAAGGGGGCAGGGGTATTTGTCAATGGGGATGGGACACACAAAAGACTGCCCCTGGGCAGAGAGGAGACTGCCTCTGGCTTTCTTTTGGGCTACCAACCAGCTGCCAAGTCATGACACAGAGACTTGTTTTTAGTTATGAATGTTCGGCCTTATCTTATGCTTGTCCCACCAGCTCTTATAACAAAGTAACCCGTTTCTCTTCATCTACATTTTGCCTTGGGGCTCTTTACCTTTCTTTCCTTCTGTATGTTCTACTCCCTGGTTGTTCTGTGTCTGACTGGCTGGCAGCTGCCTGGTTGGCCCCAGATGGCTCCCTCTCTTTCTCCCTTGTTCTTTCCTCTCCCATTCTTCTCCTGGGCCTAAAATCCTCCTCCTATTTATCCTCTCTGCCTGCCAGTCCCTCCTATCCCTCTACTGCCTAGCTATTGGCTGTTCTGCTTTTTATTAAACCAATCGTGTGCCTTAGGGAGGCAAGGTAAAACAGCAGCACTTTGTTACATCGTTAGACAAATGCAGCAGAAACACATCTTTGCCTAGTTAAACAAATGTAACACTCCTTTAATAGTTAAACAAATGTAACACTCCTTTACATAGTTAAACAAATGTAACACTCCTTTACATAGTTAAACAAATGTAACACTCCTTTACATAGTTAAACAAATGTAACACTCCTTTACATAGTTGAAGTAATCTGCTAGGATGGGAGACAGATGTGGCACACAGGAAAATGGCAGTTTATAAAGGTATAAGGGGAAACCCATGTCAGGATAAGGTGTTTAATTTTAATTGGGCATGCTAATTAGGTGAGCCAAAGGGATTTCTGATTGCTGGCCTTCAATACTTCAATAGCTGGACCTTGGTAGTTCTTCAGGAGGAGGAAGTGGCCAAAGAAAGGATGAGACCTTAGGTGCTAGTTTCAGGAATGAAATCCAAATGGTTTTTGGAAGGCAGAGGGAATTGGGGAGAAGGGCAAGGCCTTCCAGAACCACATCCTCAACTGGGCTAGTGTCCCTTCAATAGTTTTGTATTTCTTTGGAGAGTTTTTTTTGTTTTGTTTTTGTTTGGGTTTTTGTTTTTTGTGGGTTTTTGCAGAGCTTTACTATGTAGCCTCACCTAGGCTGAAACTCACTAAGTACACGGGGTGGAGTTTGACCTTGTGTCTATTCTCCTACCTTCCCCGTGCTAGAATCACAGGCACGAGCCACTGTTCCCACCCTGTCATTGCGCTTTGGACAGCTGGGGATGTACTGGTTACTTTTGCCTATTTGACACAAACTAGGATCATCTGGAAAGAGAGGCCCTCACTGAGCAATCGCCTCTAACAGATTGGCCTGTGAGAACCCCTGTGGACACTTTCTTGACTAATGATTTTTTTTCATTAAAATTGCTTTTATTTTTTTTTTTAAAAATCCACACATTACAATTCATTCTTTTGGTGTATATAATTCTCTGAGTTTAACAAACATGTATACATTATAACTATAAACAACATAAAGTTCCCATTACTAAAAAAAAATCTTTTGTGCCAACACTTGGTATCTCCTGGTTTCTCTGCCTTATTGCTTCATGCTTTTCAGAAAACACACAAATGAAATATAACGGTAAGCAGCCATTTGAGTCTGGCTTCTTCTACTTGTCTATACAGCCATACCATCCTGAATGTGCCCGATCTCATCTGATTAATGATTAATGAGAGAAAGCTCAGCCCACTGTAGGCAGTGCCGCCACTGAGCAGGTGGTCCTGGGCTGTGTAAGAAATCAAGTTGTGCAAGCCATGAGTAACAAGACAGTAGACAGTATTCCTCCATGGTCTCCACTTCAGTTGTTACTTTCAGGTTCCTCTCTTAGCTCCCCCCACCCCTTGGTTTTTCCAGACAGGGTTTCTCCATGTAACAGTCCTGGCTGTCCTGGAACTCACTCCATAGACCAGACTGGCCTTGAACTCACAGAGATCTGCCTGCTTCTGCCTCCCCAGTGCTGGATAAAAGGTGTGCACCACCACCCAGCACCTTGGCTTCTCTTGATGATAAACTGTGTCCTGAAACTCAGATAAAGCATTTCCTCCCTCAAGTAGCTTTTGTTTACTGTTCTCTTGCAACAACAGAGAGCAAGCAAGGACAGGGAACCATGTGGGGCTTGGACTGGTCAGCTGGGAATCTGAGTGTCCCTTACAGACACACTCCCATCAGGGGCAGCTGAATGTGTTCCCAGAATCTTGTGTCCCAAGAATCTTAAGTTCAGTGGTTACTTAAGACTCTAGTGGCAATGAGAACTTCCCACCCAGCATCCTTCCCAAGGTGTTATATTTAAAATGGGTTTATCTCTCAGTTTTTGGGAGATTCAGATTAAAGTCCTTTGCTACACTGAATGATCTAGCCAGGATCCTGTATGGAAGCTTTGTAAGTAGGAAAAAAAATATCATTTGCCATGATTATCTTAGGATAATTTTTATTCAATGATAAGCAATAGCTGGATTTGGAATGTGCAAATGTTGCTTATTGGAAATGAGAGCAGAAGATTGGACCAGAAATAATTTGGTGTTTGGTCCCCAGTAGGCTTTTGTGTGTTTTCAACCCCATTTATGTCTGCCTACAGGAAGGGGCCTTGCTGGCCTAAGTCTTCAGCTCAGAATTCCTGGGGCAAGGACTCTACTCCACACCACTCAGCCTCCACGTCTAGATAATTGTGGAAAATGCCTTTCCAGCCTTTCTTTGAGGAAAGAGATAAGGTATGTTATAAAGCATTTTTTTAAACAATTGTAAACCCCCATCATTATAAATTATAGCAAGTTATTATATATTTTATTTTCCCTTTGGGGATATATTATACTCAAATGTAAGAAGTTGCTATATTTGAGTACAATATAGATTTGTTTAGTATGAAGGTCGGGCTTACAAGATGAACACATGCTAAGGGAAATCTTACAGACCGAGGTGAGTGAGTGGCTGCGGTCAACCCTGTGACCAGCTTTTAAATAATGATTGTCACTTGAGTCATTTCTGAGGAACAAGTAAACAAATTCCTTCAGTTTGACTCTGGATTCTGTTGCTCCACTCCATCTGCTTGTGCCCATGAGGAGGATCCATCACACATAGCTTTGGAGCTGGTCACTCTGAGTCAGACTGAGTAATTGTACTTAATAAGTTTGGTCTCCCTCTCATTTGGTTTTTGCTCTCTCCTCTAGATCTACCCTGATTTTTCTTCCTCCCTCAGAGCCACTTAAGCACATTAGCAGCCTTTCTTAATCTGAAAGGGCCCAAAGGAAATTTCCACATTATGAAGGAAAGCCACAGAGAAGACGGTAGCACAAGATTTGTTGTCTAAATCCGGATGTGTTAGAGACAAGGAGGATTGTTTTAGTAATTGTGCCAGGACAGCAAGTGTGAACCTCCCGCTGTAACTAAAGGGCAGCCTCCTTAGCTATGAATGCAAACCCAGATGAGACTGTCTTGTCCCACCAGACGGGCAAAAGTTAAATTGTAAACTACCAAGTGTTGGTAAAAGCATTGAGCACCTGAAAGGACGTATATTGAGATGCCAGTGTTGATGGCACTGGGGATGTAGCTCTGTGGGATTTACCTATAACCATCTACCCAAACCACCATGAAATGACTTCACATTAGCGGCTAAAGATCAATGTGCTCATGTCCTAAAACTTAGCAGCTTCCTTCCCACAAGATAGATGTTTAAATACCCAGAGACACTGTTTATAGGCACCTAATGTACCCCAACATTAACATGAATACATTTAAATGACGCCTATCAATCTAGTCTGCATAAGGCGTAAGCATTTCACTTATTACTGAAAAGTATCAATTCAAAACACAGCCATTTTCATGAGTCCAAAATGGCTGGAACTAAGCAAAAGTGCATGGATAGATGAAACTAAATGTAAAGGATTGGGCACTAAGAAGACGGCTCCATGGGTAAAATGCTTGCTGAGCTAGCATGAGGACCAGGGTTTGAACCCACAGCAACCATATAAAAAGCTGGGTGTAGAGCATCTGTAGCCATAGTGCGGAGGGGACAGAGACAGGAAGATCCAGAGAGCTTGTTGGTCCCTAACTCACTAAACAAAACAGCCAGCTCTGGGTTCACTGGAGATATTGCACCTCAAGTAGGTGGAAAAGACATTGGCCTTGACCTCTGGCCTCCCATAGGCAAGTTCATAGCCAAATGCCCCTGCACACACATGAACAGGTACATGTGCATACACCACACAGTCAAGACAAACAAAAGAAATAATGAAGGCATGGTATTTGTGTTGGTCAGATTTCCATTACTGTGGTAAGTATTCTGATAATCTGCTGAGAAGAGTATATTGGTGTAGCTGGACTTTCCTTGGACTGCCAGCCCACAAAAAAATGGCACAGAGACTTATTATTAATTATGGAAACCTGGCCTTTAGCTCAGACTTGTCCCACTAGCTCTTATAACTTAAATTAACCTGTTTTTATTAATCTTCATTCTACCATGTGGCTTTTTCAAAACCCATCCTTCATTCTGTATGTCCAGCTTGTTCCATACCTTGCTGGGGTCCCTGCCTCTCTTCTTCCCAGAGTTCTTCTCTGGGAACTCCTACCTATTCTCTTCTGCTCAGCTCTTTATTAAACCAATCAAGAGGGTGCCTTAGACAGAGACACATCTTTACAGTGTACACAAATATTCCACAGCATATTGGGACAGTCTTGAAGGTGCTATGAGGCTATAGCAGATCAGTGCATCACAGTGGGACCATGTGGCTTGAGTGGATCATAATGACTCACCTTAAGCCTGAGAACCAAAAGAGGTACCACATCCCCTTTAGGGGCACACCCTTTCCGTGATCCAGAGACCTCCCACTAAGTCCCACACCTACCAATAGCACCACACTGAGTTTCAGGAGATCCAACCTAGAGCTGCTCAAAAGTTAGGGCTGTGGTTGCTCCTTGGAAATGGAGGAACAAAGTAAGGAGGAGCCTCTGAGGTCTCAAAAATATTTTAAAATTTCTCAGTGAGTGACGGGTACACAGTTTTGTCCCTTATCCCTCAAACTAGAGAAACATTGTGCAAGCAAAATAGCATGAGGACTGTGGTGTCCAGTAGAGTCACTTGCCTTCAGGACACCTGCTAGATTGGCCTTTATGGCTCTATGTGGTTGAGTGGCATCACATTCTGGTTTTGTGACTCAGGAACATAAATAAGGTATGTCATCTCTAGGCCAGATGGTGGTTGCCATTCCATGACCTTCAGAGCTGTCTCTAAGTTCAGCATGACAACAGACCTTATTCCAAAAATTATTTGTTCCTTCAGCCTAGGGTGAGGACATTAAGGATTTAAGACTGCCACCAACCTGCAATGTGTGGAACCAGCAAGTTGGAAACCTTTCTTGTTTTAAGCCACTCAGTGAAGATAGCATAGGAGGTGAGTTCTTGCCTTGGTACCATGTCACATGAGACCTGTTCTGTGAAGAAGACAAGACAGTGGGATGTGTGGGTGAAGAGCATTTCTGACTGTAGAAACTTCCAAGTACTAAGACCCCATCATGGAACTGAAGGACAGAAAGAACACCAATAGGAGGAACAGCAAGCGCTGTGGTCAGAAAGGAAGGCAGAGGTCTGAGCACCCACTGAGACTGTGGTCAGGCACTTGGAGCCTCTTCCTAGGCAGCCACCAATGACTTCAGGCAGGGGGATGACAACATGCTGCTCCCATCTGAAAGGGCTCATTCTCTCTGCTTTGTGAAGGGTTATGTAGAGTGCAAGCAAGAAACCACAGAACCCATTTACAAAGTCATACCAGCAAGAGATGGTCAGGGACTTTGGTGCTGTAATGCAAAAATAGAAGTGGATTTTTGTTTGGTTTTTGAGGAAGGGTCTCAATATGTAGCTCAGGTTAGTTTCAGAGTCTCCATCTCCTGCCTCACATTGCTGAGTGCTGGGGTACAGGCATGCGCCACTGTATTCAGCTAGCAGTAGGAGCTAAGGGGATGTGTATGGTACCAGATGGAGCTGGCAAAAGGGTAGAAAATAGAGTGGTGAGAGATCTGGCTCAGTGGGAAAAGGCACTGGCCATGCAAACCTGATGGTCTACCGAAAATGCCCAGTGCCGTAGCCTGAATCTGTAACCCCAGCATTCTTACTTCAAGAAGGAAAATGGAGACAGGAGAGTTTGCCTAGAATTTCATGGACCAGCTACAGTGCAAAGAACCACAGAAACAAGAGAGACCCTGCTTCAGCAAGGTAGGAAAGGAGAGCCAACTCATACCCTTACACACACACACACACACACACACACACACACACACACCACAGCACATGTGTGTCCACACAAAAAGATACAAAGATTTGAGAAAAGGGCAGGCAAACATATGGCCCCTGAAGTCACAAGAAGCAAGTCTTTGAATGCTTTTGAGAAAGTAAGGCATAGGGGAGGGATGGTATCTGACATATGAAGGGAGGGGAAGATTTGACTTGAGAAGGCTCATTCACACTCGGGAAGGGAAAGCCAGGCAAATGGGACTGAGGAGAGAGTGGGAGAAAATGAAGGAAGAGAATAAAGGGAACCCTCGTGGTAACTTGCACTTCCAGGGTACCAGTGATGGGATGGACAAAACACTTAAAAGGAGACTGTGTTTTCTTTAGGGTTAGGGATGAGAAGGGGGTTTGCTGATGGAGACCCAGCTGTAAGGGGGAAGTTGACTCAAGAGAAGAGGAGGTTCCTTCCCAGGGCAGAGATGAATTGATGGCATATGATACAAAATAGTCCCTCACTAGTTCAGAATTACATATAATAAAGGGTTATTTATTTAGGGGAGACTCACAGATCACTGTCCTAGATCACAGTTCTCTGCACAAATGGGGAACAGGAACAGAGTTTGGCACCCAAAAGCAAGAGACAGAAGCAAGAGAGTGAGCACATGCTTTACAGCTGCTTTTATAGTATAAGAGATCATGCTCAAGTGGGCTGGTATCTTAAAGGCTATTAGCTGAAGAAGCTGAAGGAGCTCCCATAGTTCCTCCCTTTTTACTTAAATAAAGAGTTCTAAACCCAATACAAACCTATATACACTAGGAACAGATATCAAATATAAGATTAGAATTATAACCAGCATAAACAATATTAAGCAAGGAACATATGCTAAATGTTTTAATAAACATTCTATCCTAAGGAGTCTAAGTCTTGCATTTGGAAATGGCTTGGCTAGATCATAAGAGGATGGTAACTACAACTATCGAATCTTCAACCCCATCAAAGGCCTGAGAAGGGCAATAATATTACTTGAGTAGGCAGGAAGTGCAATCAAGCAGCTTCCAAAATGTACATCAGATGACATAGACAACTGGTTGCCTTAGCAATCACTCAAAGCCTCATTTGCAATGTTGTAGCAACCAACTTTGGCTAAGGCCTAGAGTAACAGAGAGACCATTTTCAGACGCAGGAACATTTTCAGAACCATCTTACTCCGTCTTGGCAAGGTTTAGCAGTCTTTTTTTTCTTGTATTCTGCTTGTCTAGTCCAGACATCATGCACTTTGTCAAGGCATGGGCAGTTTCTTGCCCAAAGGCCAGTTGTGCCAAGAAGAAAGCAAACTCCAAGTGGTGTGTCTTTGGTGCTCAGCACTCTTGGGAATAGATTGGTGCTGCCTGGAGCAATCATGTCTCATTTCAACAGAATCATGTTCTACAGATCTTTGAAGTGGTTAAAGATTACCTATCTATGCAGAATACAATCTCTATGTATCTAAAGAACCTAATTAGTCTGACTAAAAGTATAACAAACACAAATGACTTTTGACCTATAACACTTAATACCTATATAATTTAAAGATTAAGACTGCATATCAGAATATTAAACAATCCTTAAACAACTGTGCAGTAAAGGAGGACAATGACCTCAAAATGTAAACAATGTCTAAATAACTTTATGAGCAGTAGAAATATATAATACAATATACCAAATATGTTCTAAAATTGTATCAATATGGGCAATGTCTTAAACAGAGGTAGAAACATGCATGCATACAATATGACAAAAATAACTTTGCATAGGTGTACAAATATTGCAAACAAAAATAGGAGCATATTCAATATAACAAATATAATTTGAACTTATATCAATATATGAAAATCTATACCAATATAAATTGTCCATAAATAATAGTTCACAAGTATTTACTCTATTGCTTACTATTATTGTTATTACTGTAAGTTCACACTAATCTACCAATTATCTCATTCAGTTTACCCTCTAATTTTTTTTGAGATCTCTGGACCTACATAATTTCCACCCCAACCCCCAACTTTATAAGTAATAATCAACCAGATCTCATAAGAAAAATGTATCCCTAACGTTTAGGGCAAACTTTATTGGGAGAGAGGACATTGTCTTCTAGAGTTGCTTCCAGCTGTCATGGAGGAGATTTTTTTCTATGGGATCCTGTAAAAGTAAAATGATGATTAAGTTTCAAAATTATTGTCTGGTATAATTGCATATAGTCTCCGAGTATTCGTAGGATTCTTCTGAAATTTTTATTTGGAGTTCTGGCCAGAACGTTGTAAGAAGGTATACCATTTTCACAGCTGGTACCCAAAAAATTGTCTCATAGTAGTGCTATCAGCATCATGACATCATATCAACCCGGTAGAGTCATTGTTGTGGGCCCCATCTTCTTCCTGGAAGCTGCAAATATTACTGCAAGAAAATCTACTGTTCATTGTGGAAAACTTAACCATCATTCATATAGACATATATTCAATGAAAGATACAATATAAACAAAATGGGCATGGAGAAAAGTAAAATATTTCCTTAAAATCTATCTTCTTTCTGTCTCATAACAGATGGCTCCTGAGATGAGACAGAAATTCTGAATTTTTCTTTTAACAATATGCTTGGATTTAGAGAAGGATAGCCATTGTCCAACTCCAAAGCCAGCTCTTATTTTTCAGTAGACATGTATACAAGTCCAGATAATCAAATTTTAACATGCAGATAATACAACATCAAAAGTCAGTTTTCTTTTTGCTTGTTAATTATTTCTGGATAATTATCTTTTCATCTTTAGGCATCTAGATAGGTCTCTCAACTTTTTGAAGGTGAATATTTCCCTGCAAAGACAAGAGCAGCACCCTGCCCCAACCCTTAAGAGGTTTTCTTACCACCTGTATGATTGTCACCTCTGTAGATGAGACATCATTTCTCTTTCTCAAGAGGTTTCTCTTTTTTAAACCGAACCTCCATTAATTTTGATGGTATCCACAGCTTTTCTTCTCCTTTGAAAACAAGAGCAAAACCCCTTCCCCAGCATTGTACATTTCCTTTTTTCCATTGTGAGGTCAGCACATCCCTAAAATACACTGGCTGATTTAATTCAAAAGTTTTTTCTATTATCCAATGTCTCTATGCTGCTGTTGTTCCTTTCTCATTAGCATTCAGAAAATTTAAAGTTAATAAAGCATTATAAGTATGTTTCTGGGGGTATTTTCCACTCCTTTCTGTTTATTTAATGTATCCTTCATAGTTCCATTTGATCTTTCTATACTGCCTGACCTGTATGATTGTTTGGTATACCTGTAATATGATTTATATTATAATAAACAAAAAACTTTTATTTTCTTAGACATATATCCTGGACCATTGTCTGTTTTTATTTGTGCAGGTGTACCCATGATGGCTATAACTTCTAATAAATGTGTGATTACCAAATCAGCTTTTTCTGAGCTCAAGGATGTTGCCCATTGAAAAGCTGAATAAGTGTTAATGATATGGTATACATATTTTAATTTTCCAAATTCCATAAAATGGAACACATCCATCTTCCAGATCTCATTCCTTTGAGTACCCTTTTGGGTTACTCCCTACTGGTAATGGTGTTTCTATAGAAAGAACAAATAGAACATCTCTTTATAATCTCCTTATCTTGTTGCCAATTACTAGAAAACTCTCTTTAAACCTTTGCTACTGACATGATGTTTCTTATGAAATTCTGAGGCCTTCAGCACACTTCCAATCAATAATCAATTTCTGCATTATCTTGTGCTAGAGGACCTGGCAGACACATATGGGATCAGATATGTGTTATGTATATGGGACAAAGCCTATTCCTGATTATGTCTTGAACCTGAATGAATAATGAATCCAATTCTGTATCATCTGGAATAAATCAGCGGTTTCAATATGTAAGACAACTCTTTCTGCATATTACAAATCAGTAACTATATTGAGTGGTTCTTTAAAATCCCTTAATGCCCTGAGAATAGTATATACTTCTGCCTTTTGGACAAAATTATAAAGACTTTGTTCCACCTTACTTAATTCTTCTGATTTGTAACCTGCCTTTTCTGATTTATTTTCATCAGTATGAAATGTATGGGCTCCAGTTATTGGTGTATCATGTACAATTCAGGGAGGAATCCAAGTAGTTCTCTTTATAAGGTTAATTCCATTGCTTTTGGGATAATTGCTATTAATTTCTCCCAAGAAATTAGCACAAGCTCTTTGCCATGGTCTGTACCTGCAAATTGACAAAGTCTCAATTTTCCTTCTATAATTAATTCAGAGACTTTTTCCACATATGTTTTTAATTTTTTACTTGATTTATGTAGTTAAAAAGATACATTCTAAGATAATATCTTCCTTCTGCATTAAAGTGCCTATAGGGAAAGTTCTGGAAGGCAATATGACTAGAATATAATTAAGATTTAGATTCACTCTGTCTACATGTGCCTCTTGTAATTTCTCTTCAATGACCATCAATTTTTTTTTACTACAGCTGTTAATTCTCTGGGACTATTTAAGTCCTTGTCACCATCTAAAGTTTTGTTTAAATGAACTATTAGATCAGGTGTTATCCCAACAGCTAGTCATAGACTGGAAATATCTCCTAATTATCTTTGAAAGTCATTAAGAGTCCGTAATTGGTTTCTTCTAATTTGTGTCTTTTGTGTTCTAATTTTCTGTAAACATATTTTGTAACC
>LOEQ01001525.1:196668-208702 GCA_001685075.1 Bramus lutescens
GGCTTGCTGCAAACCCCACCTGTGGCTCCCACACAGCTACTGCAGCTTCCATTGACCCCTGCTGCCCATGTGCACCCACTGCAAGGCTGCCCTGATCACTGTCTCTTTAACCAAAACCCGTTCAGTTTGGTTTTGAATTCTGCTTAGAAAATCCACAGGTTAGCAACATTGGACCAAGTAAAACCAGAGCTCCAGTATCTCTGGACTGGTTTAGTGGTATAAGTGAGACACCTACAGGCCGACATCATTATTACACCTTAAAGTTCTCATCTGAACCAGGATTTTATCAGAGGTAAGCCATCTGATAATGGCAGATAATATCACCATCAGGAATTTAATAACCTTTTTGTTTCTACTATGGAGGTAATTCAAAAAGAGGTGTATGACCTACCTTGGATGTATACATTCTTATTTATAGCTGCTATTAGTTTGATAATTCATATTACATTCTTAAAGAAATGTTTTGATAACAGAGTCAAGAAGTGAAACAGACTTTACAGACTAGTAATGAGAAGTTGACTGAAAAGATTCATACTGTTGAAAATGATAGCCATAATTTGGCAGGCAAAATTCACTCATGACAATGGATTATGAAATCTTACAGAATGGTTCTGGGAAATTATCTGAAGTGATTCATACTGCTGAGGTTGACAATCAAAATCTGTCACAAAAAAAGTTATGACAAGCTAGGGTAGAACATCCCTCCTGGAAGGCAATCTACATGACATCCAAATAATCTCTAAGGAGGAGGAGATGCCATTAATGGAAAAACTTAAAGACTTGGAATCATATGTATATGATGAGAACCAGAGATAATTTGATTTAATGAAATCATTAGAAATATTCACTGGTCAAAAAATTCAGACTCTACAAAAGACAGTGAAACAAAGATTTGAAACCATTGAAGAAGTTGGCAGAACTCATAAGCAAGGAGATGAGGTACAGACAAAAGACAATAATAAAGATCTAACATCACCAGTACTTCTCAGAGATAGAGATAAATTGCCAAGAGTTTTAGCTACTAATCCTGTTATTGCCTCTGAAAAGCCAACAAATACTTAATACCCAAAAGGATATGCAGACTGTAAATGGGAGCCTATATGTATGGAAGATCTAAAAGATATTAAGCAATAGTAGTGTCTTATGGCATGCATTCACCCTATGTGAGGCAGTTGGTAGAGACATGGGCTTCAAGAAATAAGGTTACTCCACATGATTGGCTTCAGTTAGTATCAACTGTATTAGAAGATGATTCATAGCTACAGTGGAAGAATTATTGGAGAGAGGATGCTAAGGCCCTTGAACATCAAGGTAGAATTGGAGATTTTGAGGCCTACCAAGATTAAATTCTTGGAGAGGGCTGTTAGGCTGACCTGGATAGTCAAAATATATACAATGAACACATCTTGTCCCTATCCCATACAGCAGCCTTAAATGGTTGGGGCAAGATTCAAGAACTAAGAAAAATAATTGAATCATATACTAAGCTTATACAGTGTCCAAGAGAACCACTTAGTAACTTTTGCAAAGATTAACTAAAGCTGTACAAACAGGAGTAGCAGATTTAGAAGCTATATGAGTACTCATTGAATCTCTGGCTTTTGAAAATGCTAATTTAGAATGCAAAAAGATGCTTGGCCCTTAAAGGTCAGATTAGCACCAATGAATGGATCCTACACATAGCCAATGTTGAGTCCTTTGAATATAGCATTGAGGTTTGGGTGAGAGAAGCAATTTCCAAAGGTATGAAGAGACTTCAAAATACTAAACATTTTAATTGCAGTAGAATAGGCTGTTTGAGAAGGGCTTATAGACAGGGAATTCCTAGAAACAATGTTATTTGGAATGACCCAAATAGAAGGCCCCAACTTTCTGGATTATGCAGAAGATATGGCAAAGACCAACATTGGACCAATGAATGTAGATCAAAAAGAAACAAATACGGCAACCTATTACATTTGGAAAACTCCTTGGGGTGCCTCTCATAGGCCCCCAGGTTGAAAGTGGTCTAGTCATTCCAAGTCACTGTAGAGAACATGCTTCCCCAGGAAAATTAGAAAATCCAATGTCTGTTGTAAAAACAACAACAACAAAAAAACCACCACTGTTCTAGATGATAGAATAACCATGAATCAAAATTTCCAATAGAAAATAGAAACATATATCTTGGCAGACTTCTATAAATGGTCAAAGATCAAACCTGAGAGTATGAATAAATAACATTATAATTGAAGGATTATTCAACACAGATGCAGATATGACTATTATTGCTCCAGAATCTTGGCATCCAAATTAATCTCTTCAGGGGGTAGATGTTCAATTCCTAGGAATTGGAACCTTATCTCAGGTAAAACAAAGCAAGGGATGGGTTGAATGCATAGAGCCAGAAGGATAGAGAAGAAGGCTGAGACAATATGTGGCTAATATAGCAGTGAGTCTATGGGGTTTCAATCTATTACAACAATGGAATACCCAGATTAACATTCCTGCAGTCTCAGAAATGGACCATAAACCAACTCATGTTTCTGGGAAGGATATTATAAAGTACTATAAAAAGCAGTCACCAACCATTCAGGCTATACAAAAACACAGACCAACAACTGGCAAAGTCTCAGAGGTACCAATGGCCCTACCTTTAAAATGGTTGACAGACAAATTTGTATGGGTTAAGCAATGGCCTTTAACAACAGAGAAACTGCAGGCTTTACAATAGTTGGTACAGGAGCAACTAGCTGTTCAGCATATTGAAGACTCAACCAGCCCTTGGAATTCTCCTATACTTGTTGTTAAAAAGGAATCTGGAAAATGAAAAATGGTAACAGATTTAAGAGCTGTTAATAAGGTGATTCAGACAATGGGTTCTCTATAGTCTGACATTCTTTTGCCTTCTCTATTACCAAAAGGATGGCCTCTTATAGTTAATGATTTGAAAGATTGTTTCTTTAGTATACCTTTACAAGAAAAAGACAGGAAAAATGTGCCTTCACAGTGTCTACTTATAAAAATTATCAGTCTGCTAAGATATATCAATGGAAGATTCTCCTACAGGGAATGTTAAATAGCCCCACCCTGTGCCAATATTTTGTAAGTCAGCCATTGGAAATGATATGTAAGCAATTTTCTCAATCTATAGTTTACCATTACAAAAACATTTTATTATCTGATTCAACTGTAGGTACTTTAGAAAGAATATTTGAAGAAATAACAAAAAATTACCTTATTGGGGATTACAAATTGCTCCTGAAAAAATACAAAGAGGGAATTCTATCAATTATTTAGGTTGTAAAATAGCTTTACCAAAAAAAAACCACAAAAAGTGTAAATTTGGAGAGATCAATTGCAGATTCTTAATGACTTCCGAAGATTGCTAGAAAACATTTTCAATCTATGTCCCACCATTGTGATAAAAACCTGATGAACTGATTCATTTAAACAAAACATTAGATGGTGACAAGGATTTAAATAGTCTCAGGGTATTATCATCTGGATCTGAGAGAGAATTTACTTTGATTGAAGAAAAATTACAGAAGGCACATGTGAATCCAAATCTTCACTGCATTCTGGTCCTATTACCCTCCAGACAATCCCCTACAAGAATTTTAATGCAGAGGGAAGATATCTTAGAATTGATCTTTTTTCCCCACATAAACCAAGTAAAAAATTAGAAACTTATGTGGAAAAGGTCTCTAGTTAATTCTAAAAAGGAAAATTAAGACTTCCTCGATTATCAGGAATACACCCAGCAGAAATTGCAGTATCATTCACTAATAATGAATTGAACAAATCATGGGAAGAAAGTAAACCTTGGCAAAGAGCTTGTAGTAATTTTTGTGGAGAGACTAGCAACAACTATTCCAAAAGAGAGAGAATTCAACTTACAAAGAGAACTGATTGGGTTCTTCCTCAGATTATATGGGACACACCAATAACTGGAGCCCCTACATTCTATACTGATACAAATAAATCAGGAAAGGCATGTTACAAGTCAGAAAATTTAAGTAAAGTAAAACAAAGCCCTTATGATTCTGTCCAAAAGAAATAATAATATGCTATTCTCATGGTACTAAGGGATTTTAAAAAACATCTCAACATAGTTACCAATTCACAATACTCAAAAATGATTGTTTTGCATATTGAAACTGTTAAATTTATACCAGATGATATAGAATTGACTTCACTGTTTTTTTCAGGTACAAGATATAGTCAGTAACAGGCATCATCCCATATACATAACACACATCTGATCCCATCTGTATAGAGAACCCATCAGGTTCTCTACCACAAAGCAATGCAGAAATCAATCAATATTGGTTAAAAATGTGCTGAAGGCCTCAGAATTTCATAAGAAAACATTGTGTCATTAGCAAAGGTTTAAAGGAAGACTTTTCCATCCCCTGACAACAAGCCAAAGAAATTATAATGGGATGTCCTATTTGTTTTTTATACAACGAAATACCAATACCTGCAGGAAGTAATGCAAAGGGTACCTAAAAGAATGAAATCTGGGGAGATGGATGTGTTCCATTTTATAGAATTTGGAAAATTAAAATATATACACCACATCTGATACATCTTCAGGTTTTCAATGGACAACTGCTTTGAGTTTGGAAAAGGCTGACTCAGTAATCTCACATTCGCTAGAAGTTAAGGCCATCATTGGTATACCTGCACAAATAAAGACAGACAATGCCTCAGCATATATCTCTAAGAAAATGAAATATTTTTGTTTAATACAAGCCATATTACAGCTATACAAAACAATGCTACAGTTTTGGCAATTATAGAAAAAGCAAATCTAACTATAAAGGATATGTTAAATAAACAAAGAGTGATGATAATTAACCCCAGAAACAGATTGTATAATGCTTTATTAGCCTTGAATTTTCTCAATGCTAATGAGCAAGGAACAACAGCTGCAGAGAGACATTGGGGAAAAAACTTCTGAGTTAAATAAGTCAGTGAACTTCAAGGATGTGTTTATCTCATTTTGGAAACCAGGAGATATCTTTCATAGTAGGAGTTTTGCTCTTGTTTCTGCAGAAGAAGAAATGCTATGGATACCATAAAAATTGATACTTTGTACTGAAGAGATAGTTAAACACAGCCAAGAGACTATAGAAAGAAAATCAGTGAGGTTACAATTACTGAAACACAAAATAGGACTATGAATACAAACAGTCAAAATAATTTAAACAACTGCAATCAACACATAATTTTCAACAACAGCTTTAAATGTTAACGTCAACTCTTTAACTAAAAAGCACAGGGTAGCTGAATGGATTAAGAAACTAAATCCATGTCTCTTCTCTCTACAAGGAACTCATCCTAAAGTAAAAGGATACAAAAAGTGAATGGGACCAGAATACAAGCAGGTAGCACTATACTAATAGGTAAAAAAAAGTAGACTTCAAATCAAAACTAATCAGAAAAGATTAAAAAAAAGGGGGGGACTTCATTCTACCAAGAGAAGAATGAACCAAGAATACACTATAATCCTAAACATATATGCACCAAACTTTGGCACAACCAATTTCATAAAAAGTATACTACTGGAATTAGAGACACAAATTAACTGCAACTCATTAATAATGGGTGATATGAACATCCCACCTTCTCTAACAGACAGTTGATCTTGACAAAAAAAATAAACAGAGAAACATCAGGATTGAAAGACATTATACATAAAATAGATCTAACAGATAGCAGCAAACACAAGATATGGATTCTACTCAGCAGTCCCTGGGAGTTTCTCTAAAATAGATCATATCTTGGGACACAAAACAAATCTTAACAATTTAGGAAAATTGAAATGATCTTATGTATTCGTTCTGACTAAAATACAATAAAACTTAAAATAAATAGTAAGCACATCCCTAACAAATAGACAAACACATGGAGATTAAGAAACACATCACTGAATAATGAATAGGTCAAAAATGAAACCAAGAAAGAAATCCAAATATTTCTGGAATTAAATGAAAATGATAATACAACGAAACCCCTGGAATACATTAAAAGCAGTCCTATGAGGGAAATTTATAGCTCTAAATGACTACATTAAAAAAAAACAAAAATAACAAAAAGCACAAAAGCTATTTAGTGATGCAACTCAAAAATTTGGAAAAACATGAACAAAAATTAACAAATTAGAAACAAAGTAAATGCAATAAATCTTAGAGCTGGTATTTTTAAGAGTAGTAAGATCAACAGAACTTTAGCTCAATTAGCCAAAAGAAAGAGTTCTTGAAGATCAACAGAATCAGTTATGAACAAGAAAACATTTCAAGAGACAGTAAATTGATTAAGGATATTCTAAGGAAATGCTTTAAAGACCTATACTTGTGAAGTTAGAAAACATAAAAGAAATGAATAAATTTCCAGATTTATCCAAACTGTTCAAGTTAAACCAAGAAGAGAATAACATCTTAAACAGAACCATAACAAATAAGGAAATAGAAACAGTAATAAAAGGTTTTCCAATTGAAAAAAAACATAGGTCCAAATCACAACAAAATTCTACCAGATTTTCAAAGAAGGTCTACCACAAATACCTCTTAAATTACTTGAAAGGAGGGAAGGAAGGGTAAAAAAGAAGGAGGGAGGGAGGGAGGGAGGGAGGAAGGAAGAAAGGAAGAAAGAGAAGGAAGAGAAGGACTTCCAAACTCTCTCTATGACCCTAGCTGTCTTAGTTAGGGTTTCTATTGCTGTGAAAAGACTCCATGAGCATGACAAGTCTTACAAGGAAAACATTCCATTGAGGTGGTGGCTTAGAGTTTCAGAGGTTCGGTCCATTATCATCATGATGCAATGTGCAGGCAGATATGGAGCTGGTTACATCTTGACTCAGAGGCAGCAGGAAGTTGACTGACTTATCACACTGAAGTAAGCTTGAACAAAAGAAATCTGAAAGCCTGCCCCCATAGTGATGCTTCCTCCAACAAGGCCACACCTACTAATAGTGCCACTCCCTGTAGGGGCCATTTTCTTCCAAACCACCATATACCACCATTTCTCTAATATCGAAGCCCAATAAAGACATAGCAACAACAATAAAACTATAAGCCAATAGCCTTGATGAGCATAGTTGCAAAAACACTCAATAAAGAACTTGGAAACAGATCATGGGTATATATAAAAAACAATCAGCCACCACTATGAAATTTATTCTGGAGATCCCAGAGTAGATCAATTTATACAAATAATAAATGTAATAAATCATATCAATGGACTGAAAGACAAAATCCACATGATCATTTTATAGCTGCAGAAAAGGCCTTTGACAAAATCCAACATACCTTCATAATAAAAGTTCCAGAGTAGGGCTAGAGGGAGTATACTTCAACATAATAAAAACCATATATGACAAACCCACAGCCAACATCCTCCTAAGTGGAGAAAAACTTGAAGCAATCCCATTAAGATCAGTAAGGAGACAAGAATACATACTATCCCCAGTCTCTTTCAATATTGTGCTTAAAGGTGGAGCGATAAGGCAAGAGAAAGAAATGAAAGGTACACACATAGTAAAAGAAGTAAATATTCTTATCTATGGAGGATATCAAATTATGCATAAGAGATACCAAAAATCACCACCAGAAAACTTGTAGAAATGATCAATAACTTCAGCAAAGTGGGCAGGATGTGACATGAGCTTACAAAAATCAGAATCCTTTCCACACACCAACAACAACCATAGTGAGAAAGAGATCATGGACACACTTCTATCCATAAAATCCCCAAAGCAAGTCCTGTGTATCTAGGAGCAAGCACAATCCAGGAAGTAGAAGAACTCTACAATGAAAGCTTTGGAGTTTTGGAGAAAGAGATTGAAAAAAAACTAGCAATGAAAAGAGCTCACACAATTATGGATTGATAGAATTAACATTGTGAAATGATCATTCTACCAAAAACCATCTGCCCAGACATAATTAAGGACAGTGATCATCAAATGGAACCTCATGAAACTACAAAACTTACATGCAGCAAAAAGACAAACAAAAACAATCTACTGAAGACGAAACCCATGAGGTGGGAACCTTTGCCAGCTGTGCATCTGATAGGGACTAATATCCAGGATATATAAGGAGCTCAAAACGAAGACTCTAGTAAACAAACAACCCAATTGAAAAAACGTGCTACAGATCTGAACAGAGGGTTCTCAAAAGAAGAAATAAAAGTGCCTAAGAAATGCACTTACTCAACATCCTTAGCAATTAGGGAAATTCAAATTAAAACTATTTTGAGATTTCATCTCATCCAAGTCAGAACAGCCAAAATCAAGAAAACAATTGCTAGCAAATGCTGGTAAGGATGTGGGGAACAAAGAACCTTCATTTGCAAGTGTGGTAACTAGACCCAAAAAGACAAATTGCTACCCTGAAACAGGGTTTTTCTGTATGTTCTTCTTAGCTCTGACTGGCCAGGAGCTCCTTATACAGAGCAGGCTGGCCCAAAACCCACAGAAATCTACCTGCCTCTGCCTCCCAAGTGCTGAGATTAAAGGCGGTGTGCATCCCTCCCACCCCCACTCATATTTTCTTTCTTATTTGTGGTTCCTAGCTCCGAGTACATAACCTGGGGTAACTATGGAAACCTGCAAGGTATTAATAGTTGGTTTCAGAGAGCTCATGTCACCGTGGGTGGTACCATCCCTAGGCAGGCTAGTCTGAACTATGTCAGAAAGCTAGCTGAGCAAGACTTGGAGGCAAACAAGTAAAATGCCATTCCTCCATGGTATCTGTTTCCTTGAGTTCTTGCCTGGGCTTTCCTTAATGATGGACTATAACCTGTAATGTGAAATAAACCCTTTCTACACGTGTTGGTCAGTGTCTCATCACAGTCAAGTAGAAGAGCTTGCCATAGCGCCATAGTGTTTGAGGTTAGCTTAGACTATATGAAACCCTGTGTTAAAAAAAAAGGAAGGAAGGAAGGAAAGGAAAGGAGGGAGGGAGGGGAGGGGAGGAAAGAAGGAAGGAAGGAAGGAAGGAAGGAAGGAAGGAAGGAAGGAAGGAAGGAAAGAAGAAGCGAGGGAGGGAGGGAGGGAAGGAGGGAGGAAGGAAAGAAGGAAGGAAGACCATGATTCATTGACGAAAAATCATGATTCATTGGAGGCCAAAATATTAGCATTCATTGGAGTTTAGAAGTTTGTTCTAAAATGGATGATTCTGAGGAGGTCAAAGACTTGAATAAGCTACTTCAAGTGTGGTAGAAATGGTGAGAAGTGGCTTTTGTTGCTCCTCCTGAGAAGTAGCTCCTCACACATTCCATTTTATGACACAGTGGTCTCCAGTTCTATGCATTTCCTACAGAGGGAAGGATGTCATTCTTCTCTGTGGCAGAATAAAACTCCACTGTAGGGCCAAAGAGATGGCTCGGCAGTTAAGAGCGTATGCTGCTCTAGCAGAGGGCCTTAGCTACCCAGGCTCACAATTATGTCAGTCCAGCTCCAGGGGATCCGGCCCCCTCTCCTGGCCTCTGCGGGCATTGCAATCATGCACACAAGCCCCCACACAGACACACATCTGTACACATTTATATGTATAACTCACTGTGTATATTAGCACATTTTATATATTTATATATACATACATATGTATGTATGTACACACAATTAAAATTCACTGTGTCTATGAGCACATTTTCTTTAGCTGATGGTGGTACCCAGGGTGATGCCACATACATTTTGTTCCCTTCACCAGCCTTTCAGTCTCAGATAAGCTTTTTATTTCCCACAGGGGCCACTGCTGTTCAGCTTAGAGCACACACTGCACATGGCTTGTTTCTCTGGCATCCTCTGAATTACTAATTGTGGGATAAATTTGGGTTTTGGAATGTGTTAGGAGGCTTGTTCATTCTTACTGTCTCTGTCGTCTCTCTGTCTCTCTCTCTCACATACATACACACACATATACACACCACATACCACACACATCTGACTTTTTTAATGAAAAGGAAATGGATGATTTTTTTGCACGATTGGAATGTGAAACATGTTCTTTCAACAAATGCCAAAGGATCAAAGAGAGAAACCTATTTAATGAGAGGAATCTTCAGAACCACCCAGATGCACAGGTTCTTTCCCAGGCCCCATGAAATGACCTACCTAGCAATGTGTTAAAATGTCACATTTCTATAGAGTTTCTATGATAGTGTGCCATTTATCATAACCACAGTTAGAAGGCTATTTCTTCATCAAATTTCTCTTGATCATGCTGGGTTCTACTGGTAATACTTGGATCTGGTTGAGGGTGGTAAGAAGTCAGGGGTGCCAGTTGAGCTTGGAACTTTTATAGTTTGGTGTTAATAGAGGGAATTTTTTTGCTATCATTTCTGTGGAGCTGTTATTGTAAGGTGGCCTAGTGCAGGAATGTGATGTGGGATTCCCCTCTGTATGCTGTGAATACCACTGGTTAATAAAGAAGCTGTTTTGGGCCTCTGATAGGGTAGAGCAGAGCTAGGTGGGGAAAACTAAACTGAATGCTGAGAGAAAGAAGGGTGGAGTCAGAGAGAAGCCATGTTGCCCCACCAGAGACAGATGCCAGAACTTTACCTGGTAAGCCACAGCCTCATGGCAATATACAGATTAGTGGATATGGGTTAATGTAAGATGTAAGAGTTAGCAAGAAGCACACTTAAGCTATTGGCCAAAGAGTATTGCAAATAATATAATTTCTGTGTGGTTATTTCAGGAGTCTGTGCAGCTAGGAATACACAAGTGGACTTCCACAACAAATAGGCACCAACATGGCCAACTAAAATCTACTTAAAACCTGAGAGAGTTTGGAAAGAAATTCTAGGCATACAAAAGATAAAAAATAAAATAAAAAACAGGGTTAAGCACGGCTTAATTCCATGGCTCCTTTAAGAGAGGTTTTCCTGATTCAGCGGTAGCAGAAAAAAAGCATCACAGTTTTGAAACAGCTCCCTGGGCCATGCTGCCAGTGTGAACTTTGGCCCTTTCAGGAGACTGAGCATTTAAATGGGGTTTGTGGGCACTGTGCTGTATGTGCCTCTTGGTGGCAACATGAGCCAACTGGTTATCAGAGTTGAGGTGATGAGGACGGCTCCCACCTGGTAGTCTCAGGTACTAAAGGACTTCCACCATGCTGGACTGGGCAGAGCAAGCAGACAGGGCCATATTTTTCCTAGCAATGATGCCACTTAGGTTTTTAAGAAGCACTTAGCCTTTTATGATGTCATCCTGGTCAGAAAAGGATTACAGATATGCAATAAGAACAGATTCAGACATAAAAGACCTGTAAATGAGACACAGTATGTTTAACAAAAACATACATAGGCTTGGGAGAGAGAAGATAAAGCGTATTGAGAGTCATAAAAGGAAGCAAATGGTTTAAAAATATGAAACAAAGTCTTTAAAGAGACAGAGTACAGATAGTCATAGATTAAAGGAGTAAATATAATAAAATATATATTAAAAAGTAATAGAATTAAAAAATAATAATCCACATAAAGATGAAAATGCACAGAGAGTCTGGATTATGTATATTATTGTGCTTTCTTTGAATTTTTTGACTGTGAAGAAACTAAGTAACTAATGAATATACTTTGAAGGTATTTTGTCTTCAAAATTTGGGTCTAAGGATATGTTGCTTTGGAATAGAGATTCTTCTTTTGTTTTCACAGAGGTTGATAACCAGTGGTTATCAGACTAATGTGGTTTGATGGACCAAAAACCCCTGAAAGGTCACCTTAAACACCCCTCAAAAAATTACTTGGCCCAACAAAAAGCAGGAAGCAGTTTAGAGAGAACTATGCCCAAATTCCCAAATACTGTTTATAAATGTTTGTTTACATTTAAAGAAGGATATACTATAGAGATTTGCATTGGAATGGATCTTAGTTTATTGATACAAATTTAAGGACAGGGGCTGGAGAGATGGCTCAGCAGTTAAGGGCACTGACTGCTCTTCCAGAGGACCCGGGTTCAATTCCCAGCACTCACATGGCAGTTCACAACTGCCTGAAAATCCAGTTCCAGGGGATCTGACACCTTCACGCCAATGCACATAAAATA
>LOEQ01001525.1:210569-224500 GCA_001685075.1 Bramus lutescens
ACCCCTTTAAATCCCAACTGGTGTGGGATTGTTTATGACTTACGCCTTCATACTTGTGTACCAATTCCTTCTCACATACAGAGCCATGTTATTTGCCCTAAAATTCAGCTTTAATGAGGTATGGCTTATGCAGAGAAATACGCAGACAGGCATACACATTGATAACCTTTGACAAATGTGTAAACCGATGAAGTAGCTCTTCAATCAACATAGAAAACATTTTTGTCATCTCCCAAAATTTCTTTGTGCTGCTTTATAGCAAATTCTTCCCCACCCCAGACAGAGGATATTCTGGTTTTCTTCACCAGAGATTAGCTAACCTGTTCGTGGACTTTATATGAAAGGCCTTACACAGAAAGAACACCCTCTGTGTCCAACTTCTTTACCCATCTTATATATGGCAGTCATTTCCCAGGCCAGATTAACTCCCTCAGAGCGCTAGTAAAGATGATCTCTGGGCCCATGAGGCTATTTCTGCAGGAGATTCAACTGGTATACTAAGTCAAGCTCTGTCCTCATTACTGTAGGTGGACATCATCCCATGTGTTGGAGAGGACAAAAATTTAGAGAAGGGTGTGTCTTTTCCTGAGCTGGGACAGTCACTGCTTCCTGTCCTTGAGCCTGCTGTCTCCAGGGCTTACAGCACCAACACTTTCCCCCACCCCCTGCCCCTGACATCTTTACAAGCCTTCAGAATAAGACGCAGTTAGATCTAGAAACTTTCCCGGGTCCTCATCTTGTGGACATCAGAAAGCAAGTGTGAGAGCCCGCAGAAGTGGATCTGTTCCACCTTGACTAAAACTCACTAAACAATGACAAATATCCATAACTCATTGAATGACCAAAAACCAAAACCACCCACCCCTACATTTAGGAATGTGGGCATCATATTTGTAAATTTATTTCCTGCTGTCTGGAGGTGACAGTATCTTTCAGGGATCCTGAAAAGAGAAATTTCAGTTAATTGTCAAGTCCTGGGAGAGGACTTCTATCATTTGTCATCGAGTCTCTGCATAGTGGGAAAGTGCAGGGCTTGAGTCCTGGCTAGAGTAGTCTGTGAAGCTGAATCATCTCAGCTAACAACCTCAACGTTGTTCTGATCAGTTTGAAGTCCAAAATCAATCTTTATGCAGTGTTTTTCAAAGTAGTGGCGTTATCATAGTCCTGGATAGATCATTGTTGTGGGGCTCCATTTTCCTTATGGAGACTTCAAAGGTCACTATTAGGCTTGCTCATGGTTCACTGCAGAAAACTGATAGAAACACAAACTGGAAATGATGCTCAGAAAAGTAGATGAAACCTTTTTCTAGAATTAGTTAGTATTCTATATGACCATTAATATTATGACTAAAAGTTAAAAATTTGTAATCCCCAACAAGGCAAAATTTTCCTTCTTCAAACATTCTTTCTAAAGTATCTACATTTGAATCAGATAGTAAAATGTCATTTATGTAATGGTATATTCAGGAAATTGCTTACATATTATTTCCAATGGTTGACTTACAAAATATTGGCACAGGATGGGATTATTTAACAATCTCTGTGAGAGAATCTTCCATTGATATCTCTCAGCAGGCTGAGAATTATTATACATAGGCACTGTGAAAACACATTTTTCTCTGTCTTTTACTTGTAAAGGTATAGTGAAGAAATAATCTTTTAAATCAATAACTACAAGAGGCCATTCTTTAGGCAATAGGAAAGGCAAAAGAATGCCAGATTGTAGAGAGCCCATTGTCTGAATCACCTTATTAACAGCCCTTGGATCTGTTACCATTCTCCATTTTCCAAATTTCTTTTTAACAGCAAATATGGAGAATTCCAATGCTGATTGATTCTTCAATATGCTGATCATCTTATTGCTCCTATATCAGCCGTTCTAAAGCTTGCAGTTTCTCTATTGCTAAAGGCCATTGCTTAACCTATACAGATTGTCTGTGGATCATGTAAAAGGTTGGTTTTTGAAATATTAGCAGCTGCTGTGCCCTGTTCTTTTACAACCTGAATGGTTGGTGACTGTTCTTTATAATATCTTGTAATATTTTTCCCAGAAACATAAGATAATTTATGGATTGTTTCTAAAATTGGGGGAATGTTAATCTGAATATTCCATTGCTGTAGCAAATCATATCCCGATAAATTCATTGTGATATTAGCCATGTATGGTTTTAATATTCCTCTCTGTCCTTCTGGCCCTATATGTTTGATCCACCTTGTGCTTTGTTTTACCTGTGTTGGGACCACTTGGAGTCCTGGCCTCCAGCTGCTCTCCCCTGCTAGTGACCTTTACTTGGCCTTCTTATTTGTGCTACTGAAAGCTGTGTCCAGCTCTGCTTTCTGAGCACGTGTTGCCTTGTCCTTGATTGAGGATCAGGGGATGAGGTTTTTCACCTGCTGGCCCACCTGACCGTGTTGGGTATGTAAGCCTCTGTGGTACTATTCAATAAAGGGCTTCTTTACCAGTGACTAGAGGTGGGCATCTCTGTCTGTGCTGTCTCTGTGTGTCTTTGTGTGTTTCAATCTTCAGCCCCTTGCCCAAGGCTCACGAATGGTCCTGTAGAGCAGGCACCGCAATACAGGAGTAGTGCCACACTGTCAAGCAGTACAGGTGGGCACTACAACCTGAGATAAAGTTCCAATCCGTAAAAACTGAACACTTACATCCTGAAGAGGCCAACTTGGATGCCAAGATTCTGATGAAATTATTGCTACATCCACACCCATGTCTATGAGACCTTCAATAACAATGTCATATTTTCATAGTTTTAATTTTGATCTTTGCTCATTTATAAAAGTTTGCCAAAATACTTGCTTTATGGTTTCCCCTGAATTTTTTGTTCTCTCTTCTATAATTGTTTTATTATCTAGAACAGTATGGTTTTTTACAATAAACATTAGGTTCTTTAATTGCTCTGGGAAAGAGTTTCCACTGTGATGGCAGAAAATGACTAAACCGGATTTGGTATAGGAACCTGCGAGAGACCCCTCACAGAGTTTCCCAACAGCAAAGGATTACCTTGAATATCCCTTGTTGAGCTACATACATTAGTTCAATACCTGCCTTTACCACACCTTCTGCATAATCCAGAAGGGAAGGGTGTTCTGAAGGGATATTCCTAGAAAAAGCATTGTTTCTAGGAATGCCCTTTCTACGATCCTTTTTAAAGTGACCTTGTTTGCCACACTTATAAATTTGACATTTTAATTTTTCCTGAAACCTCTGGAAATCACCTCTCCTATCCATGCAATCATCATGGTCATGAGATTCAATATTAATTGTATCTTGAATCTGTTCCTCCAAAAGTTCTGACTTTGCTTGCCTTGAACAGCCTAATTATCCTATTGCATAGAGAGTTTGCATTTTCAAGAGTCAGAGATTCAATTATTGCTGGTTAGCTTCTGAATTTGCTCATTCTATTTACCACTGAAGTCAATCTTTGTAAGAAATCTCCAAAAGTTTCCTTTGGGCCCTGTATAACTTTAGTAGATGACTCAGTTTTCTTTCCTATTTCTTCAATTCTGTTCCAAGCACTCAAAGCTGTTGCACAGCATAAATCTAAGCTCTGATCATTGTATACAGCCTGCCTTTCTACAGTAGCATAATCCTCTACGAGAAATTTCTCTTGGGAGATTTCTCTACCTCTAGCTTTACTCCATTGCTCAATAGTCTTGGCCTTGTCTCTGAACCACATACCCTATTGTAATTGTGAACCAGGCTCTAGAACACCTTTAACCAATTCTATCTAGTCTTTAGGGATAATTCTTTTACAAACTGACCACGAGTTTAGTATTTGCTTCACAAATGGTAAGTATATGTCATATGAAGCTATTGCTTTCTTGACTTTCCTTAAATCTAACACTGGCACAGGAGTTCAGTAAACTGTAACAGAATCTCTGCAATTTGGCAATTCCTTAAGGTTACTGGATACATTAAGGTTAGTTGCCTGAAAACCTTAGGCTGTTCCTCTCTATTTTTTTTTAAGACAGGGTTTCTCTGTGTAACAATCATAGCTATCCTGGAACTACCTCTTGTAGACAAGGCTGGCCTTGAACTCACAGAGATCTGCCTGCACCTGCATCCCAAGTACTGGGATTAAAGGCACACATCACCAACACCCAGCTGTTCCTCTCTATTCTTATAATGCAATGCTGAAATTGTTTCTCCATTAAATTCCTCTGTCTGGATTTGAATATATACACAATCTTTTTCTTTTAAGTTTTCCTAAGTCTGTATCTTAGCACCAACTTTTTTAGTGATACAACAAAAATGATAAAGCTGATAATGTTTACAAATGGCATTACATAAATCTAAGCTAAATTAATTATCCTCTATCTAATCACTCCATTTTCAAACAGCTCAGCACATTGTCACACAGAGACCCAAATCCCTCCATTGTAATGGTGTTTCTCATTTTTAAATGTGGGGAAAAAATTTCTCTTTTAGCTAATTCCTCCTTTTAAGAATTCCCAAATCTGCCGATGGTGTTGATAAAGATGTGTGACTTTTGCTGTTGTGTAGAATAGTAAAATTCTGACTGGATTTCAAGGTAGTTACCTAGTTTGGCAGCAGCCCGAGAAAGGGATTCAGGGAGAGCCGGCAACCCATAGAGGAGGGCAGGAGAGAGAGAGATAGCTGTCTGAAAAAATGCACAGGGAATTGTTTGGAAAAAGCATGTGTGGTGGTGGTGGGGCTGCCTGAAGGCAGAACCAGCCAGTCTAGGGCAGATGAGTCCTGTGGCATTTGGAGCCCAGGAGCTTCCGGAGTCTGGGTGGCAGCTGGAGACTGTTTCAGAAAGGTACAACAGGAAAATCCCAAACTCGCTCAGAGGCTTTGAGAAAAAAGAAAAGAAAGCCTATCCTGGTGGGGCTGGAGCCCCACATGCAGCTCTGGTGGGAACCCCCTGTGCAGCTCCAGCCTGTGCCAGAGGCTAAAAATCCACAGGAAAAAATGGCTTTTTAGTGAATCCATACCCCAAATATGGGGCACCAACTGTAGCACAAATAATAAAAACCCAGAAACAGATATTGGGGTTCAAACTGAAGGTCAGAAAAACAAAGCAGTCAAGCCTCTAGAGAGATCTTACCTCTATGAAATCTTCAGACTGAAAGAGAATGAGTTCCTGTCTCATCTCACCTTATATTTCTCTCTAGAGCTGGGATTTAAGGCATGAACCACTACCACCCAGCCTCTATGGCTAAATAGTGTGGCTCCTGGGATTAAAAGTGTGTGTAACCACTGCCTGGCCTGTATGACTGACCAGTGTGACTGCTTTGCACTGACCTTCAGGCAAGCTTTATATATTAAAACACAAAAAATACACCACTATAGTGACTGTTCTTGTCAGCTAGGGGAAGGGGGAAAGTCTCATTATCTCAACTTGTGGGAGATGGAATATAGAATTTTGGGGAACATGGTTTTTAGTTAAAAGTGCTCTGGTTGTTAGGTTTAAGAGAAAAAGATGAAGGAGGGACAGACAGATAGAGAGACACAGAGAGAGACAGAGACAGAGAGAGAGACAGAGAGACAGAGAGCCCTTCAAGCAAGAGATTTATTATGTAACTGGCTCAACACAGGTCTGAGGGAGCATCCCAGGCTCAAGAGACAAAGCAAGGTGTTCGCTTTCAATAGTTTCTAAGGGGTAGGGAAGATTTGCATCTTGACAAAGCAGGCTTGGCTGTGTGAGGCAGGGGAGAGAGGGGCATTCACAACTTAGGCTTCTTGATGTGGGGCACTATTTATCTGGATAGAGAAGTGGAGGCTGGTTATTGTGTGACCCACTAGTGTGATAATAGTCAAGCTGTCACCTGGCCCCAGGCATTGGTAGGTGGGGCTGGATATGTTCTGTCTCTGTTGGTTTGTGGTCTCTGACACCAAGTCCCTGCCCAAGAAAAACATAAGGCTTGTTAGTAAGGAGGTTTTCCATCCCTGGCTGTCGCAGCTGCGACTTCAACATCCCCTCCCCAACAGCCGTCCTGAGATCAATGAAGGGTGGCATTTTGAAGTAATAGTTTTAAAGCTAATTGAACAAGACACTACTCCTCAGGCAGTCTGACAAGAACACCATTAAGAATCATGTCCTGGCCCTATTTAAAATGGATAGAACTCTATCCATTTTCCAAGATGGTGGCATCCTTGGTTACATCGAGAACCTCTAGCTCCCTGGTTCTTCCTGATGTGAGCTGGCTGGAGAAAAGAAAGTATCTATGATTTAGCTTAAAGTTAGGACTAGTTTCTTCATCTCAATTTTCTTTCTTGAGATTTCCTAGAATACTTACAAGTAACTGTAATAGGTTAAGCCCAGTGTTCTGTGATGGTAGGTTATTTTAACAACAAAGAGATTTTCAGATTTGCTTCATGCTTAGTTTCCAAGTCCACTTACTGTTGAAACTGTTTTTTTCCCCTCTGTCTATTTTTACTTCCTCCTTTACTCAGAGGGATAGATAGTAAAGAAATATGAAAAATTTTAAACATTAAAAGTGACTTCATTGACTTATTGTCTGATCCATTCTCTCAGAATATGGCCACAGGTCATTTCCAAGAGCAACAAGTCATTCGAACACATCTTTGGAGGGCTGGGGAGATGGGTAAAGTGCTTGTCCCCAGCCTGAGGACCCGACCAAGTTCAGATCCCTAGGACCTATATAAGCTGGGCATGGAAATATGTGTTTATATCCTAGTATTTCTATGTCAAAATAGGAGGGAGAGGCAGACAGAGAATTTCCATGGAAATTCACAGACCAGTTATATATAGGGTAATGAACAACACATCTGTCTCAAACACGGTAGAAGATAAAGATTGACACCCAAGGTTGACCTCTGACCTCCATAGGCATGCTGGGGCACACACAAACATCAAACACTTAGTCTTTGTAGTGGCAAAGCAAATTATTAGCTCTTTTTATATATATCTATATTTTATAAGAATATATATTCTGGAATATTTTAACAGCTGAATTCCCAGAATTCTTTATAATGTGTTCCCAAAATAAGGCTCAAAGGACTGCAGTCTTGAGGAAGGTGATTTATGTTAGAGTAAACAAATGTTTTCAGCAGAGCCCGTCTGATGGATGTTCCAGATGTTCACAACAGCAGTTCTCAAAGGAGGTTTCTAGAACAGCAAGCTCAGGCACACAGAGAGCACGTTGTCCCACACCAGACCAACTGAACCAGGCTGTGGAGGTAGCCTCAACATGGTCTCCAGTGCCCCCTAACATAGTCTAGCCCTTGGGTACCCCTTTCGTATGACTTTTCCTAATTCTGAGGTGTGGGGTTCCAAACGTGCCGCACCACAAAGAGAAAACAGTGAGAAATTAGTTTCAGTAAAAACAAATTCAAGCAGGCGAAACAACGGAAGCAATGATGGGCTAGTGGCTATCGCCCTAGCCACAAACGCTACTCGTATATCCCTTCTAAGATCTTATCAGTTTTCTCATTCTTTTGTATCAAGGAGATTTAATATTGTCCCAGAATGCAATAGAATAACTCATAAACCAGCGTCTAATCTGGCTGGAGGGTATTAGCACCATGCAAGGCTTTACAATGCGTCTCTCCCAAGGAAGACGGCCAAGTGCATGCAGAGGGCCAACCACCGTCCTAGAATTTCATTCACAGCTCGTATAAAACACAAATTTAGGACACAGGACCAAACAGAAGAATTTACTCCAGATAATCAAAACTAGAGATCCAGTGAAGGTGAGGGCAGGAGCAAAGGGACAGTCAGGGAAAGGTGAGGGACCCAGGGACCAGCAGCAACGCAGAGCGATCGCCGTCGTGTTTAGGGACGAGCGTGGAGGGGGAAACTTTGTTCCTGGGGACCAAGTGGCCCAATAGGCACCACTTTCATGGAAAGGACCTGGCAGGGGAGGAGAAGAAATGTTATAATGGAACTCTCTTGTGTATCATCTCATTGAATTTGACAAACTCAGCAGGAGCCAGTGGCGAGGAAACTCGGGTGCTAGACTCAGCGGGTCTAAGTCCCTGGGCTGGAGCAAAGCAGAGAGGCTGAGCTGAGTGGGGGCCAAGTGAAGCACGAGTGAAAAACGAGAATCCACGAACAGGACTCCAAGGTTTGGACTCACGAAACGATGTTTTGGGAGAAGCTGTTGTCCTTTCTGTCTTCAAGATTTTTATTACACTTCTGTGTATTTATTTCGTGCGAATGAGAGGGAGACATGTGGGCTACTGTGTAAGTGTGGAGGCTGGCAACTTGCGAGGGTCATTTCTCTCCTTCCACGATGTAGCCCGAGAGTTGACTCAGGCTTGCCAGCCAATGCTGTGCCCACTGAGCCACCCCGCCGGCCCATCACTTCTCTTTATAAGAGGCAGCTTTAAGGTTGAACCCCGCTTTTGAAACTATTGGAGTAAATATTTACTGTCACGGTGTTTTAGAGACTCTAATGATGCCTGTAACTATAACCAAATTAATTACAAGAATTATCAGAGGGGCTGGAGAGATGGCTCAGTGGTTGAGAGTATTGCCTGCTCTTCCAAAGGTCATGAGTTCAATTCCCAGCAACCACATGGTGGCTCACAACCATCTGTAATGAGGCCTAGCGCCCTCTTCTGGCCTTCAGGCATACAACAGACAAAATATTGTATACATAATAAATAAATTAATTAAAAATTAAAAAAAACACATCATATATATTTTAAAGAAGAATTATCAAAGACTTTCAGAAGTTCTGATCAAGAATGTCATTAGAACAATTTACGCAGTCAAATAGCTTTAAAACATTGCTTCTATTACACAAAAAGGGCTCATATATGACATTAGCATATTTTAATTAACAGATATGAGTAGTACAATTATATCTAAATCATTTTTTGTGATCTCCCTAATAGCTTTACAAGTAATTTTCAGATATATTTGAAACCCTGCCCAGAGGTTTTTTTTTTTAATAAAACAACCAAGGAGTTTTTTGTGACATTTATAGAAAGTTTCGCAGAAACATCCAATTTTCTAAGCCATATCAAGATTAAGGTTTGGATACTGTGAGAATGTCTAATTAGTACTGAGACTATCACAAAGTCACCTTCTCATTAGGTATTTATTAATTGCTTTTCGAGACTGGATCTCATGTATCCCAGGCTGGCCTCAAAGTTGCTGTGTAGCCAAGGATGATGAGGAACTTCTGACCCTCCTGTCTCTACCTCCTGAGTGCTGAGATAACATGCATGAATCATACACCCAGCAGGATGCAGGGGGATCAAACCCAGGCCTTCATACAAGCTAGGCAACCACTCTACCAACTGAGCTACGCGAACAGTGTTTCTATTTCATGGATATGTACCATTAAGACCCCCAAGTGCAGGGCAGCCCTGTGGCATGCTACAGCTGGTCCATGAGAGCCAGTTCTGTGTATTCTTCCCAACTTGGCCTTCAGTGACTGCATCAATAGTGCTGTGTAAGAGGGAAATTATATCAATGGAACCAACAACAAACAACAACAAAAACGAACAACCCCATCCTCTCCCCCTCCTTCCTTTCTGAAAACAGAGGCCCACCAACACTCGGCTTCTCCCTAGATCCTGGTAGAGGCCTGTCATGAGGTGTTTTTGCTGCCTGCGGTTTGCTGGAGACTGAGTCCTGCCATATGATTCCCTGGAGTTTAACTATTTCAATGAGCCCTTTGGGACTCATGGAACTGGCAGTTGCCTTTGTGTGTTCTGTTAAGAATTGTGGTAAGGGACGCAGCTCCCCTGGGGACCTTCAGTGTGACTCTGTGCTAGGTCCCTAACATGTCCATCTCAGGAAGACACTTTCTCTCACCCCCGTGCTGCCCAGGGCCTGTGCTCAGCCCCAGCTAGTCTCTTCAGACTCTCCCCTGCCTCTCCCGCTCTCCTTAAACGCCTCTTGGCACCAGACTCCATCCCGCCACGGTCCTGGTGCCCAAGGAGCTGGTTTTTCAATTATTTTTAGAATATATGACTTTCCTTTGACCCACACCAAATCTTTGCTTCTCCTTACATACTTCTGACACTATGGGACAGAGAAGAATAGCCTAGCACCAACACCATATTCTCTGTTCAGAAGCCACATGTGCTGTGGCCACAAGCCAAGGTCCCAAATTAACCTATGCCATCACTTTCCTCCTAATACTTGAAACTGTAGCATGTTCTGGGCAGAATGCCAAAGGCTTTCTATCTTAGGACCCAAAGGCCTTCATTACAAAATAAAATGATGCCTGAAATAGAAAAGTCAGATTTTCTTTAACTCTTTACTGACATTTTCTTTATGTCACAAGTTATCGTTTAGTATCCTTGTGAGCTGTGGAACACCTTGATAAGGATAAAGTTTCCTTGTAACATTTTCATAGTCATATTTAGACAAGAAGTATAATGTCTTACCAGACTCAAACATCAAGAGTTTTGTACAAGTTAGAAGAAGAAATCTCTTCGTGTGAACTTGACAACAGAAGGTCTGCGCAGCTGCCAATACTATACCCTTCTCTGTTGGTCAGTTTTCCAAAACACAGAATGGTAACTGTGATGTCACCCACCTGGCTGGTCTCAGGTAAGAACCAAAATAGAGCTTGCTGGAAGCACATATCTCAGCATGTCAATCATTGTTGTAATAATTGCCAGCATGAAGCCCGTCTATCTTCTATTCTAGCTCACGCCGAGTAGAGTCGGTCTTTCTGAGTTCAAAACAGAACATCTTCATCTCTGTTGTAAAAGGGGTAATCTAAAAGGGTAATGTATTTATTATGGATGACTTTCTCCTGAGTCTTAGTCAGTGTTCTATTGGTATGAAGAAACACCATGACAGAGGCAGATGTTATGAAAGAAAACGTATAATCGGAAGCTTGCTTTCATTTTCAGAGGTTAGTCCATTATCATCTATATAGTGAGGAGCATAATAGCATGCAAGCAGACATGGTGCTGGAGAAGAAGGCAAGAGCCACACTCTGATCCATAGGCAGAGAGAGTTTGGACCTAGCGTGGGCTTTGGAAACCCCAAAGCCCACCCCCCAGTGACACACTTCCTCTAACAAGGCCACACCTTCTAATCCTTCTAATCCTTTCAAATAGCACCCCTCCCTGGTGACTAAGCATTCAAATATATGAGCCTATGAGGGCCATTCTTATCCAAACACCACATCCCAGTATGTTGAAGCTCTCTGATGGGACTCTTCAAAGTTGCTTTTAGATGTCATTTATTATACTTTTCTTGGGAGGCATAGTCAAGAAATTGAAAGTGTAAGGATAGGGAAAAGAAGTATATAGTTAAAGTAGAACAGAACATGGTCCTACTGCAGCCTAGGAGTGTGTTGATGTCCATGGCCCAAGTTAACCATCTAAGGACATTCCAATATGCATGGTCTGAGCTGCCACAAAAAATGGAATTCTTATTGATATAAATTCATCTTCTGGCTCCAGTCTTTTTCACTCCCTGAAAGATGCTCTACTTTTCTTTCTCCAAATTCCTTTATTTCCTTTCTTCCTTTTCATTGGTTTGTTTGTTTGTTTTTGTTGTGGTGGATTCTATTTGTTTGTTTGTTTTAGGGAGTCTTACTATGGAACCCAGGCTGGCCTTTGACTTGATAGCCTGTTGCCTCAAAGTGCTGTGCCCTGAATGGTTCTCTTTCATAGAGTGAAATCATACAAAAGGTTCTCTGTAGTCAGACAAGTTGCAGAGACTGGAGCGGGAGACTATTCTCTAGCTGGTTGTATCAATACTTTAATTATTTCATTATCCTGCTAAGTCTAGTGGATTATAACTATTTAAAAATTTCCTAAACATTCATTCACTTAAGTAGAAATGAAAAACAAATGGATAGAGAAAATAAGGACTCCCAGATGTGGATTGAATCTTAAAATTTCATGTATCTAATGGATTGGATTCTTGTAACTGCTTTAAAGGCCTTTAAAAATAAATATAGAACAACATAATAAATACAAAATTGTATTTTGCTGAAATTTGTTTGGTAAGGTTGTCCTTTTAAACTGACAAAACCTTTCATTTGTCAAACTGCATCAGAGATGGATAAATTTTTACTTGAGTTATTGATTTAAAAAACAACAGAAAACTTATTTGATTGGCACCTAGAGCTACTCCTTAGGGTCCTCCATGGTCGCTGAGGGTCGAATTTGCCTTTTTCTGTTTAGGGCAGGGCCTGCCAGGGTCCAGAAAATCCTGTGAGTTAAGAAATCTCTAGGAAGACAAGCTTACCTTGATCAGAGCAGCTATACTGTTGATTCTAGTGATTCTGTCCATGTCTGCAGATCTTCAGTTTAGATGAAAGGCAGTTTTGCCCAATGGTCACCACTTGGCAGTTGAAGAAGTGAATTGCAGATGGATATTTTTGTGTGCCCATTTGTCTTTTGTCTTCTTTGGAAGAAGTAGAGTGCTGCTGCTAGGAGCCAATCTGACTCTTTTTGTTATGAAAAGTCTTTTAATAATTAAATATTTAAATGCCATATTTCCCAGATCTCTGAGAAGTTGAGGGCTGTTTACCTGGTATAGATGAGTTATAACTATAGTACAAAATCTGCCCAGAGAGCTGGACCCAAGCTTGTCTGTACTGGCTCTCAACTTAACAGGTAAAGCAGGGTTGGATTAAGAGACTTAAAATTACATACCAATTTAAAACATGAGACTTATTGCTTTGTAGTCTGGAATGAGATACAATGAACAGACAATTATAATATTTAACAGTAAACATAGGTGCATTTAAGTCACATGTACACACAGACACACACACAGTGAACAGAAATTGGGCAAAGTAGATGATCTTGGTGGGCCCTACCAAAGGCATGCCACTGCGCAAAACACACATGTAACAGAGTCAGCACTGGGGAACCAGGCAGGGAATACCTCAGTAAAGATGGCAGGACTTGGTCACCTGATCTGACTCTCAGTTAAGATGGTGGCAAAGTCATCTGAACTCAGTTAAGATGGTGTCAAGGTCACCTGACCTCAGTCAAAATGGCGGTGGTCATGTGTTTTTTTTTTTTGAACCATGGAAGTTTTAAACATAATAACAAGAGAGACTTAAAGGCATGATCCACCCTGTCACCATGCTGCTGCACCATAAGCCACAGCAGGATGTTAATGAAGCTGACTGGCCACAGTCCAGGCGACTGGGAAGCCAGAGGCTAGAGAACAGCGACACTGCAAAGCCTATAGGAAAATATCTTTTCTCTACAGGTGGGGTGTTGACGAAGTCTGACTGGCCCCAGTGTGGGCATCTCGGAAGCCAGAGAGGCTAGAGGCCACTCCGGGTGGTCTCTTACAGTGGGGACCACTTACAAGAAGTCCAAAAGAAAAGAAAAGGAAAAAAAAGAAAAAAATCTGAGGAACCCTGGGCCCCAAAGCAAGCACACTGCTCAGTGTGTGCAGTGCTAGCTAGCATGGGTGGCCCACCCTGGGTTGTCGGATCACGTTTCTAGCTGGGAAGCAACCATAGATGAATGTCAGCGAAGAGCTCAATGTAGCCATGAAGGCTGTGCCGGGGGTAATATGGTTAAGCTGACTGGAAGGTGAAAAACTCACCACTGAAGTTGCTGGTGTGTGCAGAGGTCAGCATTCAGGCAGATAGAACATGGGACTGTTGTAAAGAAACCTAGTTCCTGAGCCCAGGGTTCCATGTGTCCTCAGCTGGCCTGCCTGCAGACAGGAGGGAACATATAGAGAGCCTTGACCAAGTCACAAGCACCAATGTAATGGCAAAAATAAAACAGTGCAGTTCCCTGATGGGTGTGGGCAGCGGGCCATTAGGGGCAGTGAGTCCTGGGCAGGGAGCTGTGCGGCAGGTGAGAGACCTCAGCAGGTCAGCTGGTCCCATGAGGAGCCATGACAGGTGAGAGACAGAGACGGATAGGCACGCCATGCAGAGTGAGGTTGGATATTTATTTAGTGATTTATTGAAGGGAAGGGAAAGGGGAGAGAGAGGGAGAAGGGGGACAAGGAGAGAGAGGCAGAGAGAGA
>LOEQ01001526.1:23590-37576 GCA_001685075.1 Bramus lutescens
CCACACACCCTCACAGTCACGTTGAGAGAAAGACGACTACATGTTACAAGAGCACATTTGAAAATGGGGAAGATTATTGTGCATTAAAAGACAAAGTTGACTTTGGTGGAGGATTTTGACGGGGATAAAGTTTCTGCAGTATCTGGGACCTGTTTTGAGTTCTGGGAACAGGTTGTGCTAACTTCTTTGTGTACCTTTCTGTGTGAAGGGCATTTGAAATCCTCTTTTTAGATGATATGCCAGCTCTGTTAATCTCACCTCAAAAAGGAAGGGGGAAAAAGAGCCCCTAAGATTATGTGACCATAAAATATGATAGGAAGTTGATCTGGTGCCTTCGGGGTTGCCAGCGTACTGGGTAAACAGGAGTTAAGCTCGTTGACCACTTTCTGTTCAACACAGATAAGCCGAGACTATCTCTTTTTGTTATGAAATCAGATTTTTGCTGAACTTTACAGAACTGGGCTGAGAGGATCTGTCCACCATGACAGCAGAAAAAGTTAATAAGAAATCTATGGTTATGCTGTTGTGGTCGTTTGAAGGTAACCGGCCCCTATAAGCTCATAGGGAGTGATATTATCAGGAGGTATTGACTTGTTTAAGAAAGTGTGTCACTGGGGGGGGAGGTGAGCTTTGAGATCTCATATAGGCTCAAGTCACGCCCAGTGTCTCAGTTCACTTCCTGTTGCCTGTGGGATCAAGATGTAGCTCCTTCCCTACTCTGAGCTATGTCTCCAGTACCATGTCTGCCCGCATGCTGCCATGTCCCGCCATGATGATAATGCGCTAACCCTCTGAACTGTAAGCCAGCCCCAATTAAATGTTTTTCTTTTCGAGAGTTGCTGGGGTCACGGTGTCTTCACAGTCATAGAAACACAAAGGCAGCTATGTTGTGACTGATTTCCGATCATTAATAAATGATCTTCAAACCAGGAAGGATAGCGGGCCCCTCAAAGGCCTGGATGAGATGCACTAGAAACAAGGCTTGTTCCCCTTCGTGGCTGCATTAGGTGTGGCCCCCTGGAGAGGCAGATGTGCAGACTTCTGTGCCCTGTAGAGAGGCCACAGATGTGCAGACATTAACTTACGGTTGCTTTGCTCCAGGCCAGAAGAGCCCCGTGATTCTTCTCTTCCACTCTCCTGTGTCTGTCTTAGTGAGTCTCAACGCTGCAGAATTTACAGACATGTCACAGCCAACCTAAACACATAACAAAAGAGACACAAGGAGGCCACCCAACCCTCCCTGAGAGAAGACTCACCATTTGAAAGCCATTTGAAAGCTCACCCGTTGTAAAATAGCTTGCCTATTATTTAAAAAGGGATTCAAGAATTCCGTTTGTTCTGATTAAGTACTTTAATGAGCTATGCTCTAATTGTGAGAATATTCAATTACGTGAGCTTTACTGCCGTTGGCACACGGCTGAAACAATGCGACAGGAAAACGGTTCACTGTCTTAGATTTCAGAGTCCTCAAGGCTGAGGGTGTGCCTGCGATTCGCTGACCACTTGGCCTGCTTGATGCTGTTACAGATACAGGCCCTCCCCTCCGGAGACTAATCAGGGACATTCAGATGAGCTGGTGGCCTTACAGCTGGGTTCTGGCTCTAAAAGGCTACGCTAAAAGTCTGACATACAAAGCCAGAATCAATCTTGCGGAGGCATCTATGTTCATGCATGCCCCTTTCTCACGCTTGATGGCGATCAGTCAGGATCGACTCCATTAACACCCTGCCTCACTGGCAACAACGACTTGGGGACCGATTGCCCGCTTTCCCATCTGTTACATCTGTTAGTCACCTGGGGGCTGGACAGTCTTGAGTGACGCTTGGGAACAAGCTGGGGCCATGTGGCCTGCCCAGGACGCCTAAGAATTTGAGTCCCGCCAGCATCTTCTCTCCATTGCAGGGGACCAGCAGGTCCTCTGAGGGCCCAGGGACAGTGAAGTGACAACCTCTGCACAGACACTAGAGGCCTTTACTTTTGAAACAGAGCCTCATTGTGGGTCTCGAACTCACAGAGGTCCAGTGGCCTCTCTCTTCAAGGTGCTGGAATTAAAGGTGTGCATGATTATGCTTGCCAGGAGAAGGATTTAAAATAAAAGAGGACACCAGTATTTTTCTTAGTGGTTCTCAGCATCTGGGTTTCTTTGGTGAGCAGGCCATTCTAAAACCAAGAGCAAGAGTTCAATGCTCTAATTAGGAAAACTCTGAATATGACTTCCACCATCCACTTTCATCGTTCCTTAAATTCAGGTTTTTATGGACTCCTCACCTTCACACAGAAGGAAGCGAGACTTCCCTATCAGATAGAGGCACAGTTCACATAGTGAGTTCTGCAACAAAAGCAGACACTGTTCTTCAGCTTTGCTGAATGCTATCCTTACAAAGCACCAAGACGAACAGGATCTAAATCTGGAGTGTGGAGGGAAAAGTTACCAAGTGGATTCATACTATGGGCCCTTTGCACTGGGTTCCTCAAGAAGTGACTCCTAGTCAGTGGAGACATCACACGAAAGGAGGTGCCGCTGTGAGAAGAACTTGCTCTCTGCAGCGTCTTGCTAGGAGAAAAAGATGAGAACAACATGTCCACGGACACGTGAGCTTTTGACAGAACTATGCCATCTTTCCCATGAAGCCAACTTGTCACGGACTGCAAAAGCCGCTGAAGGGGTAACCTCGGGAGGCAGACATGGAGCGGACAGGCAGCGAGTGAATGAATGAAGTTCATGACCCTTCACCCCGAGTAGTGCCCTGAATGTCCTAAGTGTGGTTAGTAACTGTACGTACATGCTGTCGGAAACATTGGAGAGCAGCCCGCTCACCTACATCAGGAACTATCAACTCAGCACCTCCGGAACGGAAAACAGCACATTTCCTCCACTTACTTTGTAAGGACAGCATTCAGCAATAAACACAGAGACGCCCGACAATTTCTTTATCAGAATTTTTTTTTAAAGTACAAAAATCAAAAGAAAATCCCTGGAGAATATTCTCATTGGTTGATACTGATACAAAATGATTAGTGAAAGTCGTCAACACAGAGACATTACAATGTCCGGATGGAAAACTTTTCTGTGGCACGTCAGACACGTCACATATGAAAATAGCTTGAGATACAAAACTAGAGCTGTGATTCCAGCACATGGCACCAAATTAGAGCAATTGTATTATTTAACATAATCCTGATGTATATACAGTGTCCTCCCAAACAAGAAACAGTTTAATTCCAGAATTTAAAATGTGGTTTCCAAAGTGAATTCTTATTGTCAATTTTAAAGAACAACAACAACAAAAGAAGCCCTGAAAACTAATCCTAATTTTGATCTTTGACTAAAATACACACCCTGAACCTCATACAAAAAAAAATGTATATTATAAATAAAACTTTCAAAGGCGATCTTGGATGCTTTATTGCACATTGAAGAGAAGATCTGCCGCTGTGAACGGCTCTCAGCCTTTTCTTACGCTGCCGACTCCGGGAAGGCACCGTGGGCATCTGGAGTCCCATCCCGTGCTTCTTTGGAACCTCAAGGAAGCGTTCCGCTTCTGCTTCAGTTACCGTCCCTCAAGTCAGAGTAACTTCTGCTTTCTAACAGAATGTGATCATAGGGGATCCGAACAAATAAATGTGTGTGTCTAAATGTCAGTTTTCTCTTTTTCCAATAGATAAAAACACAGAGGAATTTCACCCAATCGTCCGTCTCCAATCCTCCCGGGCCGACAGCTTCTCTTCTACTGTTTTACATCGCGCTATTGGGTTCCCGCTAATGCCATCATCACTAGCGGTATCGTTTGGCCTCAATCTCTTCTACCTCCTTAGCTATTGTTTCACCAGCACAAATCAGCCAGAAGGCAACAGTTTTAAAAATAAAAACGTTCCTAATAAGTTCAGCACAGTGCCCAGCAAAAAGTAGGCGTTCAATAAATATCTGATAAATGAATGTAAGCCCCCTCTTTATGCTTACATGTGCTAATGATTTACGGGTAACATGTGGGTTTACGGTACACAAGTCTCAAACGTTAACTGAGGAGAAAACACGTAGGACGTGGAAGCAGACATTGTCAATTTCTAAAATCCTTCCTAGGATAGACTGCGGACTTAAGGATTAACTATTCCAATAATTAAAACAGATTAGTCAAATACTTTTAATTTTGCCAAAGGACTCTAACAGCTTGCCTTTGGCAACCCCCAAACATACAGCGAGCCCCCAAATAAAACAAAATCAAATTGCACTATTATGGAGAGACAAGCCCATGAGGGCAGAGGCGTCCGTCGCTCAAGGGACGGCGACTTCCAGGAGCCGATTGTTCTTCCGTTTGCAGGTTGGCACGCTCCCATTTTTCTGGGCGCCTTGGATAAACTTCACACACACTTTGTCCTGTCTGAACTGCACCAGGAACCTAGGAGAAGAGAACCAAACACACTCAGGTGCACACACAAAGCAGGTGAGTGTTCGGTAACACCAGCTTCCCTCTCTGAAAGGGCCCGCTTGTCATCAACCAGCCCCAAGAAAAGGAAGTTCCTGAATTCCAGTAGGGTGAGCTGAGCCAGCGACTGCTTTGCGTTTCAGTGGGGCCATCACATTAACTGGCTGCAGCCCCATCTTTTCTCATTTTTCCATGGCCAACTTTTTAAAGGGTCAAATTAAACATTCGCCAAATCAGACACGAGAAATGTAGACTTTCAGAAAGCTATCCACAGGCACCCTACCCCAGTGGTCTTTTCAGCCTGCATATCCTCATCAGCAGGCTCAGGACCTCTCCCCATGGACCTGGGGGAACAGCCTCCTAAAGCACTGGGGCATTTCTGAGTGACTCACCTAACAAACATGTGGTTAATGGTAATGCCACCCACAGCAACTGCAAGGGCAAAGACTCCATGGTTCTGATGTATACACAAGCCCCAGTTAAAAGGCCATGTTTTACGCATACCATCTCCTGGGGCGAATTACGCCAGCTTCTAAGTCATACACTGTACTATTTATTTTGTGTGTGTTCAGGAGCATGTTGTGTACGTGGGTGCATGGGTATCTGTTGTATAGGTTAGAGTTAAGCTTTAGGTTCCTCTGGGAACTATCTACCTTGTCCCTGGAAAGAAGGTCTCTTACTAGAACTCACAGCTCACCAATTATGTGAAACTGACTGACCTGCAAACCCTAGGGAATGGCTTGCCTTCCTGGCACTCTAAGGATTACCAGTAGGAGCCACCTCTCCAGTGCTGTGTGGGTACTGAGGCCTTAACTGGGGTGCTCACCCTCACCAGTGTTTTCCCAACTGAGCTAGGTCTCTAGCCCATTGCTGTTTGAAAAGAATGATAGCACTGACCTTTCAAACGGGATCTTCCTTTTCCACTTGATGCACCAGGGATAGAACACTGTCATCCTACATCCTCCTACCTGGGATACATCCTTAGCATACAGTATTATTCTTTTCTTTTTGAGACAAGGTCTCACTATGCAGCCTGGGGTGGCCTGGCACACACTATGTTTATCAGGCTAGCCTTGAACTCAGAGACTGTTCCAGTTCTACTTCCCAAAGTTAAAGGTGCTACAGGTTTGCTCACATATATGATTGTACTTATGTGCCTCAAAAAAAAAAAAAACCCAAACAGAAACCAAACCAAAACAAAGACCCAAACAGAAACCAAACAAAGAACAACAAAACCTTCAACACAAATTCAAGCATTTTATGAGTCTTCAACTTTCTCCATGGTCATGGGGCACAACCAATTTTTGCAAGGGAAACAGCCACAGCTAAATGCATTTTATAGCATGAACCACACAGCTCTTGGTCACTTACACTGACTTAGCCTGTAGACCACTGGGAAGAGATGAACTACTATTATCTAGTTCCATTTTCTAGAAAAGCGTTCTCCAGCCAACAGGAATACAGACTATACTATCTCACGGTGTTAATGGCAGCCAGAGTTTCAGAGTAAAAGGATCCTGGGTTAGTTACAGGAGATACTCATTTTGAAACATTCACCTTGTACAAGTTAAACCTCTTCCTGCAGTCCATATACAGCACTGTCTGCTTGGGAGTTTAAGGACCAAGAATTACGATCCAGCCGAGTCTCTAGAGACTTCAGCTCTTACAGCCATACCTGGATTAATAAGCTTTCTGAAGGCTCGGCCAATGTATCCACAATGACCACAGGAATCAATGTGTTAGAGCAGCTCCTTCCACTTCAGAAAACGCTATGAGACAGGGCATAGTCATGGAACTGCATGCCCTTTATGGCACGTGTTCCACACATCTGGCAGTGGGCTGGCATCAGCCCATGTAGGGCTGGAGATATAGGACCCGCCATCTCTGTCTGCAACTGAAAAGTCTGTTTAAATCTGAACTGTTCCATGAGGGGATTTCTAAGGCCTGCTTGGGAGCACCAGGAGCTATGAAAGAGGATGTCTGGAAATTACTCTCGAGGAGTCCTAGAGCATTCAAGGGAAGGAGCCTACATGGGATATGAACGGTTCCATCCACTGGTCTATTTTCACCAGATAATTGTGGGAGAGCGGGGGCTTTACAATAGCAGCGAGGGAAACACTCAAAAGTGAGAAGCCCTCAGGTTCTGGACTTAGGTGTGAGCTCCTCTCTATGGCTACATGGCTACGGCACCCAGGTACCAGGTCTGCATCTGGCATGCAAAAGATCTCTCATGGTGAGTGACAAAGGCCCAAATCTCAGCATCCCAAATCACGATAAACTTCAACCACTGGGTTCACAAAGCTCTGATGGGCCAGACAGGGTAGAGCCTGATTAAACTGGACTCCAATCTGCCATTCAGTTTTCCTAATATTCTTTTTTTTTCCCCTTCTAAAGACATCTAGTTCAAAGAGCCATTCCACGTGGAGCATTCACAAAGGCCCAGCTGGCTTGCTCCCTTAGTCAACTTACAGCTAAGACGTCTCCCTATCAAAAACAATGCCCTCCCTGAGCTTTCTCCTTTCATGAGCCAAAATCATGTCACCTACTGATTAATTTTCTTTTACACTATGATGTGGGGTTCCCCTCCGTACGCTGTGGATATGTTTCATTACCATTGGTGAATGAAGAAGCTGCTTTGGTCTATGGAGGGCAGAATAGAGATAGCTGGGAAAATTGAACTGAAGGCAGGGAGAAAGAAGGTGGAGTCAGGCAGATGCCCTGTAGCTGTCGAAGGAAAAAGAAGCTGGAAACTTGCCAGTAGGCCGCAGCCTCATGGTGATACATAAATTAATAGAAATGGGTTAATTTAAGATGTAAGAGCTAGCTAGAAATACGCCTGAGCCATTGACCAAACAGTGTTGAAATTAATATAGTTTTTGTGTGATTATTCAGGTCAGGGCAGCTGGGAAAAGAGAGAGCAATCTTGGTTTATACATTATCTGTTTCTCTACTTTAAGGAGATGGGTTTGATGGGCCACAAATACTGGACACACACTGCTACCTAAAATAGTTGGGTTTGTTGATGAAACTGGAGAACCAAACCCAACAGTAAAGCAGAAAGCAAAGAGTGTACTGCATAAGACGTGAACATACTCATCCGAAATCTCGATATTGAGCTTCTGATTGGTCTGGCTGAGGGTCGTACGATACAGCTTGGTGGCCATCTCAATCAGGTGGTCACTGCTGAAGAGGAAGTCTCCTTTGCTAGCTGCTTCTGAGCCCTGCAAAGACAAGTCAAGAGTCAAAGAGAGGAGGGAAAGGCTCACGGGTTTGTGGGGAACCTAACAGTCTCCCGAAAGCTCTGATGCTGGGGTGCATCCTCCAGATGAGTGGCAAGGACAAGACTGGATACCTCAGTTTGGTCGTAGACCAGAGCAGCATTCTGTAGGCCCCTGGAGAAGAAGCCACAAGAGTCATTTGTGGTGGGTTTGCACAATCCAGCTTTACGGGCAATGACCCAACTTACAACTCATGCTCAAAGCGCCCTTCAAAAACCTTTCAGTGATTTGGTTTTGAAAAGCAACACAGGGGCCAGTGAGACAACTCAGTGGGTAAAAGGGCTTGCCACAAAGCCTTGAGGATCAGAGTTTGATCCCCGGGACCGACACCTTGGAAAGAGAAAACCAACTCTCACCAACACACACACACAATAATTATAAAAAATAGTTAAAAACCAATCAATTCCTTTTAAGGAAGTAACAACAAAAATATTTCAAACAAATTCCCAGGGCAGCTGAGTACACTCAGCTGCACAGAGCGTCACTAGCGACAAACAGGATGCTGAGGTCCCAGGCTGAGAGCTGTGCTGTGATTAGATGGGGGTGTGTCCAGGAGAGCAGACTATCTCCAAACCCCCGAGCTGTCACTTTTGTGTGCCACTGAGACTAAGAGCCTCTGTTCTTACGGTTTGATACGTCTCCATTTGGATTTAGATCCATGGTAGGGTAAACAGGCTAAGGAAAGTCTCTGGGTTTTTTCTATATGTATTAGTAGATGCTAACATCTGTTTATCTGGTGATGGCAATTGTGTGACAATCACTCTGGTAAGCACTTATGTACAGTGCGCATTAAGCCTGCTACCAATGTTATGTAGCAGATACACTCATTTTAAAGCTGAGCTTAGTGAAGAGTTACAAAGAGCACGGCCCCAGCCATCAAAATAAAAATCCAGAGCCTCCACTTCAGCCTTTCTATTCAAGCCAGTGGTCCTTCTTAGGTAAAAGTCATTTAAAAAAAAATTACTTCAAAATCAATGGCAAAGGTTTTCTGGTAGTTGTAGCCTTTGGTAAACCACCAAGTCAAAGGTTAACAAGAACAAAGGTAACATTTTTTAAGTTGTTACAAAGAAGCAGCACCAAGAACACAGTATCAAACGTCTCGACATCTTCATGTATGACTCTCAGAAGTCCTGTGAGCAAGCCAAGGAACGGATAACTCAGTTCCTGAAAACTAAGCCTGAGATTTTAGATGTGGGTGTAAACGGTCAAGCTTTATAAGTCAGCAGGGGAAAGAGAGGCAGGGCGAGGAAGGTGGGGCCATCTAGTCAGTAGATGGGAAAAAGGACACCAGGAGCGGCTTCGAGGTCAGGCCACTGGCAGAACCTTACCTCCTTGAGGTGGACAGCGAAGAAGCCATCGTTCTGTGAACTCATGGAAACCTTGGTCACATCCACCAGGGGGACCTCGGACTTGATCTGCCCAGACTTTTGGTCAGCAAGGAGAAGGTTACTGTTTGTCAAGAGGAAAATCCGGGATGTACTCTGAGACAAGACACAAAAGCATGTAAGGACCAAGGACCCAAAACACTCCAAAATAGCACCTACGTGCAAATCAAGCAGCAGTCATTTCCTGCAATGAAAACATGTTATTCTGCCGTCTCTCAGCAAGCATACTTATGTAAACACACACATAAATAATGAATTCCGAAAACTTCACGTATGTGTGATATGAAACTTTGCAAGCATGTCTGTGACTCTGTGATTGTGTGTACATAGGTGTACACGCATGGAGGCGGGGTTCTGGGTGTCATCTACCTTTCTTCCCCTTCATCCCCTGAGAAAGGGCCTCTCAGAGAACTGAACCTCTTTGTTTCAGCTAGGCTTCACACTCCGGTGTGGGGTGATAAGCAACCACACCACGGCCAGTTTTTTTTTTTTTTCCATGTGGGAGTTTGGGATTTGAACTCGGGTCCTCACGCTTGCAAAGCAGGGGCTTTTAATCCATTAAGCCATCTCCCCCTTGCTCATATTTTCAATTTCTGGGAATTCCAGGCAACAGAAAAACCTTCACTACATTTAGAGGAGAGGAGAGATTCCTCCACAAACTCTAACACTACTAGAATGTGAGGTGCAAACTGTACTAAAGCAGAAACGGAACGAACTCAGCTACGCCGGGTGGTTCATGCTTTTACCTTCCCGTTTGCACGGTTAATTTTGTTCACGACCTCGGCAATAATGATCTTCTCTTCAACGGCGTCTTTGAGTTTCTTATATTTGGGGTTCTTGTTGATTTCCAGGTAAGCTCCTTGGAATGGTTGCCCAACACTACAAGGGAGAAACAAATCCTGTACCTTAGAAATGGTTTCAGATAGAGGTGACACGGTCAGAGGGGGACAGGCCGGGGGATCTTAAGGAAAAACAAGTCAGGAAAGTGACTTCAATTGATTTTACTCTTTATGAAAGCACCTGTTTTAGAGCTGGGTTAGAAACGAAGCCCTAAACCTATGTCAAGTCTATTTTAAAGCAGCCAGAGGCAGCTGGTTGGTGGGGCTGTGATAAAAAGCTCACTGGTAATGATCAGGAGAGAGAGCACCCTGTACAGCCAGAGTCAAGTGCCAGGCCCTGAGTGAAGGAAAGGGCACCAGAAAGCTAACAGCTGCCCACCCAGGGCACACAACCCGTGTAAACAACGTAAGCCAACGAGAAAGGGCAGAGAAACATTACTATCCTGCTCCAAAGACGAGTATCATTTTCACACAGAGAGTAAGAAAGTCAATGACCTGCAGGGACAGGCTGGACCTAGGGCTTGTCAATCACGTAAAGAAAGACTATACAGTTCTTAATTTTTCCCATGGGACTCTGAAGACTCAAGACCACCTCACTAGGATGTCCCTGGAGGTGACAGGCACTCAGGCACAGCCAGAGCCCTTTGCTTCTGCCCAGAGGTCGCTCAAATATGCTCTCCTGGAGACCCGAGGGGACTCCCTCGGGGCAGGGTTTAAGAGGTACAGAGAAAAAGACTGCTGGCCCATGGGACCCGCAGCTTCACTTCGAGGTCATTTCTGGAAATAAGAACAGAAGCCTTGTAACGGCTGGTGCTGTGGGCAGAGGCTCAGGGAAGAAAAATCTACGTAGGTGGCCGGCCCTTTACAGCTCCACGGTGTCAGCAGGCGCTCACAGGCATTGCTTCTTCACAGCTCGGGGAGGCACATTCTTCCACATCGCCCACAGGTGAAGAGAGCGGGCCACCTCCTCCAGAAACTGACACNCCCCCCGAAGGGACTTGCCTTGAAGCTCACTTTGTGTTCACAGTTAATACTAGTTTTAATAATAAAAAGTGCTAAGAGCCTAATTTTAGTCCGTTTCCTTAGTGATACATTCTATAGTCCACCCCCGCCCCCTTCATTCTAGAGTCTTCTATGGGAGATGTTTAAGAAAGCTGCTGTCTAACTTGAGACTTATAAAGAAAAGGATGAATAAAATCAGTTCCCGAAGAAAGCACACCGCTTTCCTGTTGGTTGGCTTAGCCTTCACACAGTAGGCATGTTAGACAACTTTGGATTTAGTCATGCAAACATTCAAGTAAGCAGCTAATGGAGGATATGCTGCAAATTAGAATATTCAAACCCAACAGGCCTGGCAACTATGCTAATTTAACCCTTTTAAAGGTAGAGTTTTGAACCATATATACAGATAGAAATAATACAGGTACATGAACTACACAGGACTGCTTGGCAGGCAATACCAAGCTCTTCATTTCTAGATCTTGAGGAAAAGCTACAAAGCCACTGGAGATTCTGGTTTGAAATTACACAACCTGTTTATATGAAGACTAGATGAAGCAGAACAGGAATGAGGGGGGACTGAAGGATGTAGGATTCACGGGACACTCGGATATGCCAAGTCCTTTGTCACGGGCTGGACTTGCTGAATTTGCAATGTGTTTATTCTTTTCCGGAGTTCACGGTGTCCACGGTGAATGGCCTGAACTTTTGTCTAGGCCACCGAGGTTACGACTGGCCATTTAGCAGCCAAAGGACACCATGGGTCCAGGCTTAAGTAACAAGAAAGAGTAATGACTGGTCTGTTCCTGGCATTGACTTTACAAATGAGTTTCTGACTGGCAGGAAGATCCGAACACTGATTACGGTTCAATGCAAAAACAGCCTTGAAAACAGGGTGTCCAATGACAATTCATCCCAACAGCCACAAAACTTCCAATTGGCATGACTTCCTGTTTACCAAATGATTTAAGCTAACGCCAATAGAGCAAAGCCAACGACTGGAACCCTCCTGCATCCTATGGAGGCTGCTCTCCAGTGTTAGGTGTATTGATATCCAGTGGTTTCTGAAATAATTCACAAAACTAAGTACCATGCATCTATCACTGAAATGAAACTTAGAAAAGATGCCGAGACATATCTGAGAAAACAATTAGCAGCGTAACGGCAATTCTGAGCATGAGCATACACACCTCGAAGGATATAGAGCCTTCTTGTCTTTGAAGAGTTCACTGGCCTCTAGCTTCTCTTCATAAATAAGTTTCTGCTGGTCTGTGAACTGGTCCCGGTATTTTTTACACTGTGAGATACAAGAAGAACATACAGAAAGAACCAATTAGACAAATTCTTGGGGCTTCATTTTCTGTTTTGTTTTTTGAAACAAGAAAGGGTCTCTCTGCAGAATCCTGGCTGTCCTAGAACTCACCATGGCTGACCTTGAATTCAAGAGATGAGAGATGCTTACCTCTCCCTCTCAAGCGCTAGGATTAAAGGCATGTGCCACCATACCTGGTCAATTTCCTGTTCTTAAGCATGCTAAACTAAGATGAGCAGTGAAAATGCACACATCATTCATTTGAGAGGACAAACCCACTGTGGTTTCCAAAAGTTGGTCTTAAGAAAATGTTACGAGCCATTTGTGTTGCAGATTTTAGAATGCTCTCTAAAATATAACAGGGCCTAAGTGGCCTATGCCCAGGGATTCTGCTACAATGGAAACCCCAAGGACCTCCAGGCCTGGGCTATCATTCTTGAACACACACTCACAAGCAATAGCACTATAGGGGACAGTATGGTAACCCCATGCAGCTATTGTGTGTGTGTGTGTGTGTGTGTGTGTGTGTGTGTTACACACACACACACCTTTAACCCAGGAGTGTGCATTCTTACTTTTTAATTACTGTTTTTCATTGTAAGATGATGGCAGTAGCTGGACATGTCTGTAGACACTCAAACCCCAGCACTTGGGGGTCTGAGGCAGAAATTATATGAGTTCAAGGCCTGCATGGGCCACACGCCAAATCTGAGGTTGGCCTGAGGAGGACCCCGTCTCAAAAGCAAACCAGCAGACATCTGATGGCAGCCGTCTACCACACGGCATTCAAGACCCACAAGCATGGTACAGACGGTCTGAAACACACTACCTAAGTTTCCCCAGTACCATTTTGGACTGTGCAAAGGGCTCTAGGAACCCCTCTATTCTGACTCCAAGGATAAAGTGCAGAGAGACAGGGCTGGCCAGAGGAGCAGGGACAGATTGTTCAAAGAATCAGGCTATGGAAAGGCCTGTGCCTCCACTGAATTGACTCTAGGAAGAACGAGAACATTGAGGTTGCCCCTCTACATGATAAAGCCCCCTTCAAGAGTAAACAGGCTTCTCCCCAGAGAGGGAGAGCTGAGCAGAGGGGCGTGGAGGAAAGCCCGACACTGTAGCTCCTGCTCTTCGAGGAAGACAGAAACCAAGAGGCTGTTAGATCTCTTAAGAACAGAACTTGGAAGCCATGAATCACCACCAATTAGCAATAATGTCACTCTTACATGTGACCAAGGAGAGAGCTGCCTGGAATACACAGCCAAAGCTTGCTCTTTCCTCATAGGAACCTGACAGCAGGGGCTAGAGAGATGGCTCAGTGGTTAAGAGCACTGACTAATCCTGCAGAGGACCCAGGTTCAATTCCCAGCACCCACAACAGCTGCTCAAGACTGTCTGTAATTCCAGTCCCAGGGCACCCAACACCTATAGTAAAACACCAGTGCACATTAAAAAAATAATAATAATAAAAGAACCTGACAGTACTGAAATAAAAGGCAATATGAAATAGATTTTCGTCTTCCCTTTATTTAGGACAGATGAAATTTTGTCCTTGACGGGACTACAAGGCTTACTTCTTAGCCCGAAGTGTGTACGCTCACATGTGTATTGGTATAGGTGTTTAATAAATGTGGTAAAATAAATGCATATTAATTAGTAGGATTTAACTACCTTGTCTGGAGCTCGTCATAATTAATGATTTTTTTCTTTTTCTCCTTCCTTCCTTCCTTCCTTCCTTCCTTCCTTCCTTCC
>LOEQ01001526.1:37602-51155 GCA_001685075.1 Bramus lutescens
CCTTCCTTCCTTCCTTCCTTCCTGCCTTCCTCCCTCCCCCCTCCCTTCCTTCCTTTTCCAAGACAGAGTCTCTCTGTGTAGCTCTGAGCTGGAAGTCGCTTTGTAGAGCAGACTAGCCTCAAACTCACAGAGATCTGCCTCCCGAGTGCTGGGATTAAAGGCGTGCACCACCATGGCCTGGCATAATTAATGGTTTCTGTTTCCAGCAATGCTCCTTCACAGAAGGAGGAAAATAAGACAACCCCAACTAGGTGAGCCATGTGGAAGCAGAAGGGTAAGTAAGTGCAGTCAGGAGCTCCTCCTCCCAGCTACACCAAGAGCAGCTGGCACAGGCGCTCCCTTGGCTCCTGCAGGATTTCTCACACAGCACCAAGTACAGGAGGCGGCAGCTCACCGCGGCAAAGTCCTCAGGCGACCCTCATCAAGGTGACAGCTGCGTTAAGGTCGGATCTTACACCGCAGCCTTCAACCCCTGGAAACCAGAATGACCTCTGAAAAAGACAACGTCACACATTTTACCCGCCACAAGTGGAAGATCCTTTTCAGCTCCTTGTGCGTCGAGTCCAAGAACAGATAAGGTCTCGGTGGCCAATTCTTGTCTATTGGCGACAAGGAAGGCATTTTGTTTTTCATTTCCAAGAAGTATTTTTGCACCTGTGTTGGGTTGGACAGAAAATACCAGATGAGGAAAATACCCCAGAGAGATGCACGGCATGCTCTCAATCATCCAAACCAGTCTTTAAGAGAGTCGATCAGTTTGAGCCCCTAAAATTGTGTATCTCCTCTGATAATTCTACCTAACGCTCTTATAGCTATAGGGCGGGGGAGGGGACATATGTGATCTGCACCAAACAGTCATCAGGAAAGATGACAACCGACAGAATCACCGCTATCAGCACTGGCTTGCACCAATACCGCGGTAGGGCTGCTCCGTTCAACAGGGAGCCATTCACAGCATGTAGCTACTTATATTTTAGAGAACTAAAATTAAATAAAGGACTCAGCCACACTTCCCAAACGCTGTATATAACCGTACATGGATAGTGGCTACGCACTAAAGTTATGGAACACATTCATCATTGTAGCAAGTTCTAGACAAAGCTATACTGTCGAACAAAGATGCTCCCTAATCTGGGAGGTTTCAACTTCAGCAGAAACCACACTTCACAGTCTGATGTCTGGAGGGGGCCGGTGGGGGCAGTGCAAGGCTCTCCTAAGAAGCTGGGCCGCAAGTCCTGGGCTCAGCGAGTCAAGCAATCATGACTGACCACTGACAGACTTTCTACACAGGCCATGGCGCTAAGCTGCAACATTTGGTAGGTTGGGTGTGGTGAATGCACTCTTGGCGTAAGATACTCTCAACTTATGATGTCACATATATATGATGCGGGACACAACTCTATCATGTGTCATAGGGTCATTCCCTATGGGCCAGGTGCTGGGAAAGCCTTATCATTGCTCAAAGTAAACACCTCATGTGACCAAATGAGAACCACAGAAGTTACTCTCCCGTGCTATAAATAAACAGAAGTCCTGGCTGACACCAGTGCTTACAGGTTCACCACAGTACACCCTCCAGAAGGGCAACTCCAGAATCCAGCCTGACCTGCCTTTGCTTCCGGATGCCTTGCTTCCATCAACCCATTTACAAAGGTGGTCCCCCAGAGCCCATAGTAGTTTAACAGGGCAAAAGCCTGGCTCTCCTCACGCCCCCTTCTTAGTTTTCTATGCCAAATAAAATAAGCATTTAGTCAATACTATCAATCACACAGTCCTGACAGAACTGCATTTGAACCCTCTGAAGACCCAAACAGTCTTTTAAAGCTACGATTCATGTCAGATTTTAAAAGTCAGATTTTATTGAGTTGGTGCTATTAAGTGGTTAATCTAACAAGGCTAATTAGTTATGTGGGGGGGGGGTCAACTTACAATTCTTTGAAGCGTAAACTCATAGATTTTCTTCCCAGCGTTCGCTCTGAAGAATTTCCTGTATTCCCGGCGCACCTTTCAAAGGAAGTAGACCCACGGTTAGAACGAGGCTGGCGGGGGCTCACCGTGACGTACCTCTTCCCACATCAAAGCATATGGAACCCACATATTTACAAACGTCCTTGCTGGGTTGAGAGAACTGAGGGATGCACACTTAGACAGTGGCGATTCCAATACTTTAAATCCTATTGTTTTTTACACAGGCTGATGATTTGACATGAAATCCTCTACAGGGCTAGCTGGTCATAAATCAGGGCATGTTTCATAAAGTATTTTATGAGGCAATTTCTCCTTCAGATGTTTTTGAGAAACTATCTGAAGAACTAGATTGAAGCTCCCAAGGATCCTGCATAAAAACCCAGGACTTGACAAGCGGATAAACAGAATGGAAGCAGCTAAAAGAATCTCAGGCGCCTCTGGGCTATCGCTGTTTTCCATTTAATTGCCAAATGTCACACTCCTTATCGCGGCACTGAAGGCGTCATGCTATTTTACACAGAAACTCTCCCCTCAGTGCGACATGATAATCTACTTCATATATTGATGTCTAATAACTAAGTACAGTGTCCATGGAATTAATGAGTATTACAGTTAAACACTGAAGCTGCGGGGGACATAGAAAGCATTTATTGTCATCTACTTATGAACGGGAGTTAGAAATTAGCAAAACGTCAGCCTCTTTGTGTACCTCGGTGTTCCACCTTTTCTCTCTGCCTTCCCACTGCTCTGGGCTGAAATACATATGCTTAACATATCTGTCTAATGGGTTTTGTGGAACAGAGACCTATAAGCTAAGCTCAGTCTGTAGATAACTTTATCCTTATGTTTTTACAGAACGGTTTCTCAATCACAGGTTTCTCATAATGTTTTCTAAGCTCCAGTAACAGTGATCCCCATTTCTACGGGACAGGGGAACCACAGCAGCCTTTGTTGAGAGCTGCAGGTTCTGAAATGTACATAGCCATCATACCTAACCAACCTGCTGTCTTCCTATCTACACCATCTGCCCACCCTCCAAGTGTCTGAGGGCAGCCTGTCTATACAACAGCTAAAGGTTACACTTTGACATACACTCCACACAGGCAGTCCTTTTTAAAATCCATGTCCTAACTGCCAAGTCTCTTTCAGGAATTCATAAGCATTTCAGACCTCCAGCTTACAAGGGTCAAGGGGAACACAGAAGAAAGCAGGCTAGCTGAAGGAGTCTGTCACGTGGGAGCACAGAGGCAATGCGGAAGTCCTACACTACGCAGCTGGATCTCATTGGATCGGAGCTGTCGGCACACCGCAGGATAAATGGCGGCTCCGCGAATAAAGCTCCATACAATAAAAACTTGGTGAAATTACACTCTTCTCACAGTGGGGATCCTCTTGGGCACAGGCATCATAAAACGTCCAGCGTACTTTGGATTTATTTATGCAAGCAAATCAAATCATTTCAAAGGACATTTCATCAAAGCACTGCTCATATCAACATAACTTGTGGTTAGGATAAAAATGACAAGATTATTACAATCTGAAACTTCAAAAACAGTTTAATCTTATTTCCTAACAGTAATAATGCAAACAGGATAAAATACTTCTGTCTCCTTAGGAACTAAGGGGGGCGCGGTGAGCTGCAGTTAGGGCAAGCCCAGTGAATTCTGCAGAAACAGCTTTCACCTGCAGGCTGAGTGTGTTCAGCCAGCTGTGGCCAACACCTTCCCAGTGCAAAAGCAGCTATAAAGACTGTGCATTGAAACCCGGAAAACTGCAGATCTGACTGGCAGGAGTCAGCACGAAGAGGAAGGTCTGGATTCAAACCTGCTTGTCTCCCCCTTCTTATAAAAATCAGGATGCAAATTAAAAAGCACGAAATGTTTCGTTTTGCTTGGCTTCCAAACAGCATGCATAGGACGGATGCAGAATCTGTCAAATAGAACATCCGCTAAACTCTATTGATGTTACGTCTTAATTACCTTATGAATACTCAGGACACTCAAAATGGATAATTAACTAAACATTTGTAGGAGGGACTTTCAGGGGAAGGTTGGAGGTTCTTCAGAGCCATACCCAGGGATATTTCTGAAGGCTGTTGAGATGCAGAGTTGATGACCACTCAGCTAATTTTCAAATATTTAGAATAAGAGCTAAATGTCACTGGACTGGTTGGAATGCTGAGGAGGACTCGTGTGAAAAGGACCCTGATCACCCTCAACAGGCTATGTGGATGATTACTAAGCAGGCAGACCAAATCCTCCTACTGCCTGAAGGTTTTCAGTGCTAAGGGTCACATTTTCTTATTTATTTGTGTGTGCCTTTCCCCCCCAGACCAAGCACACGGTTTGTACTTTACGATCCTCTCCATTTCAGGATCCCCATCATCTCATTCAGCAGCCTTTCTAGGTCTCCTGAGGCAAACACGCTCATCTGTGCCAGGCCAGGATCACTTGAAAGAGAGTGCCACTCCAGCCCTCCGTGGGGCAGCTCAGGAAGATGGGGCACAAAGCCTGCCACTCCCTCTCAGGCTACTGTGGATGGAAGCTGGCTTTGAACTCAAAGATCACACTCTGATTTAAAAGGTCATAAAATGGTGAGCGGTGGTGGCAACTGTTTTTAATCCCAGCACTTGGGAAGAAGAGGGAGGTGGATCCCTGTGAGTTCGAGGCCAGAGGCCAGCCTGGTCTACATGTCTTGGACAAAATATATACTGGATCACACTCATTATTTACATTAAAATTACAGTAAAATGACAAAATTAATGTGGAGTTGTTTCCATTTTTTTCCCTTAAAAAGAAACAAGATTAGGCAAGCTGACATTTCATAAGGCTGCGCAGATAGCAGCAAGCGCCGCCAGGTTTTTCAGGTTAGTAGGTGCGAGGCTTTACGGGGTGGGGGGTTTCACCCAGGGCAGGAGGAAGTCATGATTGAAGTACCTTCAGTCCAAGCCAGTAAGCCCAAATGACAGCAACTGCATGCTTACGCCTAGCCTCTTCCTTCAAGCGTTTCAATTCCCTCCGAGCCTAGAACGTTTTAGATAGTAAGTAAGAGAGAGCCCATTGCAGACAGCACAAATGACCAGAAAAAGACACCCCCCACCAAACAGGAGAGCCAACATTTGAGCAGGGCTGCAGAATGGCAGAGGAACAGTGCACACTCATTTCAACCCGAGGATTCGGCATAAGGCTGGCACAGCAGCCTGGATGTCGGTGCAAGGACAACTGTGATCACTCCTCACACGCGTATCCCTCCTGTCTCCACATCTGCTCAGCTTCCTCACGGAGAGACCTCACTATCCTTTCCCTGGCTGTGAACTTCCCGAGATCCTTTATTTGGGTGAATTAAGTAGGCAAGTCGTGTGAACAACCACTTGGAAAACTGCAAAAACTAAAGGCTGTGCAGATGTGAATGCAAGCAAGAAGGCAGACTAACAACCACAAAGGTCCTTCCCCGGAAAAACCAGAAGAAGCGGCTTGTGGAACTGAACTGCATGGGGGCGAAGTCACCGTCAGAAGGTCCTGGAATCAATCCCTCATGTTGTCAAAAAAAAAAAAAAACAAACTTGGCAAAGATCCCAAATAGTGAAATATACTAAAAATTGAAATTGGGGAAAAAAAAATGAACCTTAGGCAGGCTCTTTCACAAGACAGAGGCAGGCACTGAGACTGGGGAATAAGCTCACTGCAAAAGTCCTGTCAGGAGCAGGGAGTCGGCTGGGACGCTTCCCTTGGCCAGCTAAGGAACTAGGCTGGTTTTTAGACTCTTAGAAAAAAGACAAATGAACAATTTCGGTCAGTTTTTGGACAAACCTTTTGTGTATCCCGCATGGTTTACTTCTTGTTTATCTCACAAGATGGGCTTACAATGCTAATAAGGTAGACTTTGAGAAAAACACAGGACTCCGTAGAGTTGTGTGTTTCTAGCCGCACTTAAAGCAGAGATGATCTTTGATGCCTAAGCAAGAAAAACATCTGAGACTCTTGTTCCTTGGGGGATATGAAATGTTCCCAGAGCTCAGGACTCTGCCTGGAATTAGCGAGAGTTTCAGGAGGCCTTTGTCCCGGAAAACAAACACCAGTGCTAGAATTCCTCGGATTCTTCTCTGGCAAGTATGGCTAGCTTCACAGGAGCACAGCTTCCTGTGAAATCACAGTTGCCCCCTCCCCTGAAAACACAACACTGTTGGCTTCCAGGAACCAACAGGTGTCAGCCTGAAATGCGATTTCATTTAAAGATGACTTCTTTCAAAGCACATGTTACTGGCATTCATCTGTCAACGCCCTGCAGAAACTGATCCAAACCCCAACCTTAACGTTCTTCACATGCCCCATGCGTACAAGTACCCCCAAAATTGGCCAGCATTCAACAGTTGGAAACAGTGGGCACTTAAACATGCAAATTATTGGGAGGATTTTAAAAGAAGAACTACGCTAGAGTCTTATTAGTAAGATTAGAGTTTTGGTCTGTACATGCCAAAGCTCCCACGGCATCCTACCGTCTAGCATCACCGGGCTTATTAATCTGGCTGCTAGAGCATGCACTGAAGTGAGTCTCTACAATTGCATCCTTCATCCCTGCTACGCTAAGAGACCAGGGTAGGTCCCCGCGGAACTCCCGGACGCAACGATGGGATGTGTGCATCAAGTACCTTCGATCCAAGCCAGTAAGCCCAGATAACTGCAATAGCATGTCTATTCCTAGCCTCCTCCTTCAGCCGCCTCAGCTCCCTTCGTGCCTGTGGTGCGTTTGAAAAGGAGTGATAGAAAGGGTTAAGGCAGGAAAGGCTGCTGCTGCTGCTTCCCAAGGGAGACAGAAAAGGAGACACCGGTCACCAACAGTCAACGCAAAAGCATGTGCCACCACCCGCACCAAAACGCGGCGAAGAGCAGGAGACGCCCGTGTGCTCAGCAGCTCAAGCCAGTGAGTCGTTTTTCTGCCCCTGAGTCTGTGGGTCCTCGGCTCCACAAGTTACATCCGACCCCACCTCCCTCTGCAGGGCCCCTGGCCTACCTGGGTTCCGTGCCAGTACGCTGCAATGGTGGTGGCTGCCTCCTTACAGCGCTTCTGATGCTTCAGCTCCCGCAGGAGTTTGCGGGCCTACGGTAGAGAAATCATCCCCATATATGTATGTATATGTTCAATGAACTTAAAGAGCGACTAGAAAAATCATCTTCAGGGGGGTGAGAGTCCCAACCAATACACACGGCCTAGTGAGAACCAGATGAGAACAGGAGCAAGTGCCCAGAGACACTGGTATGGCAGGGTGGTCTCACCGGGAGAAGGTAGCCTCCCATCCTGGTATATGACAGAAAAACAATGGCCACAGCAACACGGGCTGTTCACATAAAGGTGGAGGCTCAGTCATTAAAATACACTATGAAATTCTCAAAGAATTAACAAAATAATAATATTGTTGTTATTACTATTATAATTATTAATGATATTGTTATATATTAATAATTATATTATTATTGTTGTTGTTTTTTCAAGACAGGGTATCTTTGTGTAACAGCCCTGGCTGTCCTGGAATTAGCTCTTGTAGACCAGGCTGGCCTTGAACTTACAAAGATCCACCTGTCTCTCCCTCCTGAGTGCTGTGATTAAAGGCATGCGCCACCACCCGGCTAATAAAATGTCATTTTTTTTTTAAAGAGTAAGATGGTAAATGATTGGTGTTGAAAGTCACACAGTGCACCACAGCTACCAGAGGACTTGGCTACTATGGACCTAGAGTCTAAAATAGGTGAATATGGCCACATCTTCATGGATGGATATTAAAACCCACATTTCACGTAATTTTCATGCGCTTGAAACTCTCTTCTGCTTTTTGTTTACAATGGCTCAAAATATAAAAACCACTCTTGACTTGCAGGTTGTACGAATCAGAACACAGGCTTAAGTTTGCCTGGGGCCCAAAGTTCACTGACCCTTGAACCAACCCTTAGCTGGAAGGACCTGGAACCTGAGAAGCCACTGTGGCTACCCNACCCACTTTACCTCCTACCACAGCCCTGACCAGGACCAGGAGCCTTTAGTCTTTACAAAGGGGCTTCAGAGGATCACTGGGAAGTCATGGACGTGGGGCTAACCCACAGGACTCAAGCACTGGCTGGACCGCGGCTTTCTGGACAATGGCTCCTCTCAAAAGCACAGGGTGCAAGGATGTCGCAATTATAGACAGTATTATTTCAGGGACTTCCTGCTTAGAGAACAAAGCTTAAAAAAATAAATAAATCAAGCGATGAGAAGGAAGCAGCCAAGACATGGTCACCAGGGCTCCCTGCTTGGCCCCACTAATATTTACTCTCTCCTTGTGGCTGTTTGCAGCACAGGTGTAGAAGAGGGGAAACCGTCCCCTGCAGAGCGATCCTGAATACAGCACCCTTTGCGGAGAAGCCCAGCTTCCACACCCATAACTCACCTTCCAGCCCCGGATGTAAGACTGAATCACCAGGGCTGAGCTCTTTATCTTCTGGTACCGCTTCTGTTGCTGTGGGATAAAGGGAAAGAGGTGAACGGTCATCTCTGCATAGCTAAAAGGTAGACCTTGCAAGGTCAAAGAAAGGGCATCTGTTTGCTAGGAGTAGTGGAAGCCTGATCATCCTCCCCAAGTTGCTTTGGCCAGGGTTTCATCACAGCAATAGTAACCCCAGCTAGACGGATGACTACTTTCCCTTGCTAAACGTGAACCTTATCAAGTCAGGAACCAGGCTGCTGGGTATACTTCACTGCTCTCAGAGCACAGCAGGTCTTTAAAAGCTTTTTTTATGGAATTCAAGACAAACGGGTTAAGCTCAAGTTTGGATTTTCTTAATGACCTCAAAATAAGAAATGATAAAAAGCACACCTTAAAGATAGGCTATTTGTTGGTCCTCCCTTTCTCGGGCAAACAGAAAAGAGCATCCTAAGCCTGCAGAGTTAAGAAGTGTGCTGCTGTGTGCTCAGAGGATCCATGACCACCAGGCAGAGAGACAACAGTCCACTGTGTCTTAGCTGAATGGACAGGAACAGGCTCTCCATTTAAAAGTCGTCATTCTAAGACTTGCATGGTGTCTAATCTTCCTGAGACTTGCATTGTGTCTGTAACCTTCCTAATTAGAACAAGCAATTAAAGACCCACTCAAAGACCAAGCACACCTTAAGCTTGATCATTTCAATATATTACTGGTTCCCAAAAGTTGGGAAGATGCTAAAAATGCATTTCATGAAAGCAAGCCAACACGGATTTTATCTGAGGGCAAAATGTCTCTTTAGATGCAGAGGGGAGATTGCGCTAAATGAGATCTGATCGCAAATTTGGCCCGCGTTTTAAGCACAGAATGAACATATTCACAAGCTGGGCTCTTCTGACCACTACGATTCACTTCAAGAACACGACTTAAATTTGCGTGAAGGCAGAGGCAAAGCTTCAGGCCCTTCCAAATCCGTGGCCTGCCTCCAGCAAAGTTGTCAACCCACTGCTAAACTTCCAAAGAAGTTCCCTATGAGTTAAGCAAATATGCTTTATTATCAACTCCTATCCGAGGACTAAAGACAATCCAGCTCTTTAACCAAAACCATAGCTGTACTAAAACAAACTTTCGGTGCTCTGAGATTAAAGCCATTTCTCTTCAATGCTGCCATGGTTTATGCAGCCAGCCAGTCATTTTAGACAACTGACTCCATTGTAGTAAAAATACATGACATAATCGCCTCAAACCAATGACAAAATCCAAGATAGATTTCCTGCTACATCCTTTGCGAGATCAGTGCAAAACAGTCTGGAATACTAAACCCCAGCTCTGGAACCGTCTTAAGCCCACATCATGCTCTGCCACTGACAGCTGCGGGCAGGTTCTCAGAAGCGCCAAGCCTTGTTTTCCCAGGTTTAAAAAACAAAAATAACAATAAGCATTGCGTGGGGTCGTTGGGATATTTTAGCTATGGAAAAGCTGCAAACATAGCACATGGAGGACGTTGAGAAGTTGGCATGGTTCCATCAGGCTGTAATGAGAAGTTAGCATCATGACATCAGGTTATAGGGAGAAGTTGGGATGGTTATGTCAGGTTGTAGTGAGAAGTTGGCATAGTTTCGTGAGGCTGTACTGAGAAGTTCGCGTGGTTATGTGAGGCTGTACTGAGAAGTTTGCATGGTTATGTGAGGCTGTACTGAGAAGTTTGCATGGTTACATCAGGTTGTACTGAGAAGTTGGTATGGCTACATCAGGTTATAATGCAGTGAGAAGTTAGCTGGTTACGTCAAGCTGTAGCTTTGGGACTCACTGCGTATCTCCTGCACCAGGCAGCAATCACAACTTGGCTTTTTTTCATGAGCAGGAAATGCGTACGGCACTTCCATCCCCGATAAATCTTCTGAATGAGAGTGGCCAGGTCCTCCAGCCGTTGCTTCCTTATGTCTTCCAATTGGAATAACTAGTAAGAAACGAAAGACAGACTTAGCTAAAGTCCCCCAGGCCTAAGATGTACACGAGAGGACTGCCCTGGGTGCTGAGGTCAGCTCCTTTAATGTGCATGCTACACACCATGGTGCTCGAGGAAAATATCTTGGTGGATTCATGAAGGATCCAGTTATTCAGGCTTCATGACAAATCAGAGGAAGTTGGAATGAACCAGAGGGGACCTGTACCCTGCTCTTAAGGATGCAGCCCAGCTCAGGATGCAGTCCCAGGACCAATATGATGTCCAGAAGTCTGAGAGGCTGGAGTTCAGTACCTCAAGCAAAGGATGCTTGGACAGCAGGGGACAACTCCCCCTAATGTAGGTAGGCGCTGGCCACCTCTTCCTCTTCAAAAACCTAAGTGCCCTCAGGCTCTCTAAACTGCCACCCCACTGAGTCATGTGATAATAATTACACTTTTCACCCATCTGTTTGTTTAGACGAAGACTGAGGAATTCTAAGGCGGTCTATAAATTTGATAAATTTTGAAAAATAAATGTTTCCTTCCACATTCCATGTGCACCCATGGAGTTGTAATTCCTAAGACTCCTGTGTAACTTAGATGCAGCAGACACTGNNNGCTCACCTCCCAATCTCTGGGAATCAGGGAGGGAGGCTCAGCCAAGGTTTGATAGCTATCATATAGTGTTGGTGTCGTGGAAATAATACACCATCCCTTTTGTGCCCCAGCTCTAGGATACTTCAGACAAACAGAGGCCTTCATGGTTNACCTCAGCAATTAGCCTCTAGCGCAGGGATCTGAGCTCAGAGTGTAAAGGTTACGTACTGTTCTTGGGTTTCGGATGAATATCTTGGATCTGCCAAAGGAGTACTCTTCCAGAGGGATCTCTAGCTCATTAAACAGAACCTCCACACCAGACCTGGAAGATGCACAAAACCCCAAACAATGTTTTCCCCGAGTTACGAAAATAGTTTTACCATATATAATATCAGGTTCTCATTAATACACAGAAAAAGCTACATAAAAAATTTACAGGTGTGTGTGTGTACACACAATTGGTAGGAAGCAATTATCTCCTTCCACCATGTGGGCCCTAGAGATCAAACTCATGTCGTCGGACCATGCAGCAAGCATCTTTACCTGCTGAACCACCCTCCAGGCCCAACACTGCTCCATGTTTTTAGGGTTATCACTCATCCAGAGATCATCTTTCTACCAAAGGATTTCCAAGGCTGATTTCCACAAACTAACCCAGATTAATAAATATTACTAAAGCAAATCTAGGTTCAGAACTATGCACACTAAGAAATGTAGTGGTTTCTTGAGTTCATTAGTAATAAAAAAAATAGTCAATTAATGTATCAATGGGGACCAAGAATGAAAGCAAAAAACCTCAGGCCTCTATGGAAATTACTCCTACTCAGTTAACTCTATGTACAAGTGCTTTTGGGTACTACCCTCATGCTTGGTGCCTGAGGAGGCCCGGGGAGGGTGTTGCATCCCCTGGAACCGGAGCGTCAGGTGTTGTGACCTGCATGGTAGAAGCTAAGACCGGACCGCAAGTCCTCTGCAGAAGGGGCAAGCTCTCTGAAACCACGGAACCACCTTTGCAGGCCCTCCTGGAACACTTCCATCATCACTCTCAGGGCAGAGGGTGAGCGGAGCCTAACTCAGTGCTGAGTGCCAAACCAATCAGATGCTACAGAACATGGCCTCATGTGGAAGGAACAAGGCCTTGACCTTGATTGCAACATCAGTTTCTAAAACCAGCCTGGCTCCACCAACCTGCGAACTGCCTGCCAGACAGGGAACGAATAATGTTCTGTGTTATGGCATGTTTAGCACAACATCCCAGAAATTAACGGTGTGCAGAGACAACACCCGGAGTCTGCATTAGACACACGAGACTATGGCATATGAGACTTCTGTCTCTTCTGTAACTCAGGATGCATGTCTACTTACTACTCAATCTCCTCTAAAAGGCTGGGTCCCGCTGAGAATGTACACACAGCCTTGGCCCAGGATGAAACGCCCCAAGTGCCTGTCTCGGCCATGAGCAGGCATGATGGCCTTCCTGCAGTGCTCAGACTTCTACAGTCCCCATGGCCATCCTGATTGGTGAGAGTGGAGGTTCTCACAGGCCAGGCCTGATTCCTCTCCTGTCACAGCTGCTCTTGGGCACGCGCATTCATACAGCAACTACCAAGTGCCTATGAGTTCACCACGCGTACATTTGAAACATTTATAGGCATGTGAGTTTCATTTCTTCCGTTTCAATGTCAAAGAAAATTGACACCTCTACGTAAGTTGAGAATTATCTCCAATGGTACCCCAATGGAAGAGGGTATAGCCAACTTCACATACAGAGACACATCCAAGCCAAACCAAGAACGCAATGCTACTCAGACACTTTAAAAGCTGATGATCTCACAAACAGAGCTGCTTACCTTGCTGGTCCTTTCCAGTGAGGCCATGTTTGTTTGCAAAGCATCTTGTATCTTTCCAGGCAAGGTTCATAGGCCTGCCGGAAGGCGTAGCCTGCCCGCCTCACTCGGACGTTTTCCAGAAGACCCAGGTACCTGATCTGATGGCAGACGAGGCTCTCATTGAAGATGTGTGCTGCCTTTTTATCATTCGGCTTGATGCACCTAGAACATTTCAAGTATTTAAGGTTTTAAACTCTGCCTCTGTGGATCTTAAATGGTGTTTCATGTCTAACTGTTCCACGGTAATTATTTGCTCTTCTTGGGAAACCAAACTGTTTCTAATTATTTAGAACCATTTCACAATAAACTAAAAATAAATGCAATATTGCACACGCTGCAATTAAAAAACAATTAAGATGTGCGATGGCACTAAAGGATGTCAATGACGAAAATGAGACACACCGCACGGTTACGTTTGTATGGCGTCCAAGCAAAACCAGTCTGAATTCCTAGCGCTGATTCCTCTGAGAGGTGGTGGTGGAGATCCACACAGAAGACACGCATAAGGAAACCTTTTATGGTGACAGATGTGTCTATGTACGTGTGTGCACACACTTCTGGACATGTATGTGTGTATCGACACTTCTGGACCCCCAGCTCACCTGTTCAGGTAGAGTAGTGGGACAATGACCTCAGGAATCCCTGACCCTGCCTTCCCAGCACTAGGCTTATGGGCAGATTCTGAACGGTGATAAGAAGA
>LOEQ01001526.1:51183-72402 GCA_001685075.1 Bramus lutescens
CTCTGTTCCTCTGAGGCAGGGCTTTCTGTTGCTTAGGAAGGACTACGTCCTCAAGCCTTCCTTCCTAGTAAGGAGGTATATCATATGATCAAAATTTAGTATCAAAGCAGAACTAATGTGCTGTGGTCTGGTCCGTGTCCATGAAGCAGGCCTTGGCCAACTCAGTGGTGGCTGTGGGTGTCAACACAATGGTCAACCATCTTTGACCACGAAGGCGAAGACCGCACCTTGGAAATGGCAGCGTGACAAAACAGCAGGAACTTTCCCCCTTAGCTCTAGAGCTGCTACACAAAAAGTCCTTATGTAAAAACAAGCGCCAGACTTGTTATCAGTCTTGGATCACACAAGGGCTTGGCTCACACCCCTGGGCTGCCTAGCACAACTGTAAAACACCCATGGTATGGCTGTACAACTGTTAAGTGACCTCCCTAACACACACACACACACACGCACCGCCGACAGCTAAATCTCATCTAGTTTTGTCTTCATGTTTGCATACTTTTCCTTTGACCATATAATGTCTATTGCACGCATTCAATGAAGGCAACAGATGATGGCTCAGGAGGAAAGTTGTAAGTTCTGGTAGTCTCCAACACATGCGTGCAACCGGCTATTGATACATGACGAGGGACAATAAATGGCAAGAGTTTGGTTTTACGTCTGAAGTCCGAGGCTGCCCAGATTCTAGCAGGGAGCCTGAGGACCACCTCATAGCCTTGGGACCCATCCCAATTTCTTACAGGACACACAAGAACTAGAGAACAGGGAACTCCCTAAGGTGATGGTGCGTAGTTTATGGCTCCCTCGGGTAAACATCATGATTATAAAGTCATCAAACTGTTCACCTCAAAGCTGTGTGTATCACTTCATGTAAACGGCATCTCGAGAGAACTCGATAACACCACTCCACTGAGAAGAGCGCAAACAAATGATCAAAGATTCCGGGGTTATTTCCTAGAAGTGAGATTTTTTTCTCCTGACACATATTCTAACTTGGGTAAATCAGAGCAGGGTACTCTGCCTATTTCTGTTTCTACGGATAGAAATTTCAGGTAAACAAACCAAACATACAGAAACTGCCTCACTCTGGTTTGTTCCTAGCTGAAATGACAAGGGCAAGGTGCACGCTGACACTGATCTAACAGCCCGCACGCTAGATCCTAACTCCCGAGTAGGACCTCCCCAAATCCAGAGCAAGCCACATCTAAGATGACCTAGGAGCTGGAAAACAAAGGAACAACACTGAAGTGACACTACATTTTAGGGACGTCTTTCTTACTGCCTTGAGGACGCTGGGGTGCTTTGGGAATGGTTTCTCCCAAGAACGTATAGGGCCTGGGTCCTCAGGGACCCCAGAGTGACTACCAAGCTGCCTACTTCACTGCTCTACTCTGACAGGACTTTACAGGCATCTAAGTGGATGTCAAGGACAGAGAAGTATGCACAGCCTCAGGAAAACATCTTACCATTTGTTTCTGTGATTTGTCATTAAAGAAACAAAACAAAACAAAACATAAAAACAGAAAGTTGGGAACTCCTACATGCCGCCAGCTTCCTGTCTCCTGTCAGGCCACACCACATTTTTTTTTTCCTTTAGTACCCCCCCATTTTTGGAAAGAAATACAGCTGTGGATTTTTTTTAGGACAACCAAACGCCATATTCTTTGACCCAACATTGTGTTTGCTACTCTCCACTTGGGCTGCATTTAAATTCAAACAGACAGGAAAATAAGATTCAGTAAGTGTGCTTGGATTTGAGCTCGTGTTCCGGAAGCACCTGATGTAGTTCGGATTCTTGGTCTGCAGGTTCTTCATCAGAGTGGCCACGGATGCCTTGAACTGTGACCCGGCCGTGGGAGGTCTTTTCAGGTTGACCTTCGCAGGGTTCCCTTCGGGGAACAGAGATTTGATGAGGGCGTGGCCGGCCTTCCACATGGCTTGGGACAGGTCTCGGTACAGGAGGTCATTGTTCTTGTCCACAAACCCTTCCACCTGGTACAGCACCTGTGGACAGCACACGGGACTCAGTGCTGGCTCAGCGCGCAGGGCAGCGGCAAATCAGAATGCCGGCACCCAGACTCCTTCAACATCAAAAGCCCCCAGTGCTCTAGTCGCACAGATACCCAGCTCGCCTTCAACTTTGAGTTCCATCAATTGGAGGTGCAGAAGAGATCAAAATAAATGCCAATGTCCTTCAGAATTTGCAAGAATAGACTCCAACATGTTATAACATTTTCAAAGGATTTCAGATGGGTTTTGGTATGTGTATGCGTCTGAATGGATTTGAGGATTTTCTTTTTATTTGCTGGTCGCATGCCAGTCTAGTCCATTTCAAAGCAGAAAAGGGAAAACAGAGATAACACTGACATTTCCACAGCCATCCTAAGTGCCTGAGAAACTCAGCAGGAATGTGGCCTTCACTGTCATGGCCCAATGGAGAAAAACAAAGGGCCAATGTTTGGGCATCCTAAAACAAAAGGTAATGCAGCTATTAACCTTTTTACTCGGTGTCCAAGTAAGGACTCTCTCCTGGCAAAATTTTCATTCTTATTTAAAAAGGCAGTATTAAACCCAATCAATAATCTCTTGAGATTCTAATAATCAGCCTCCTATCCGAATTGTTTTTTATTGAGATTAACTTCCTCAAAGAAAATTTAACTAGGTATTTTCCCCAGTGTCTCTCAAAAATCTCAATCTAAGAATTCTTTATTTTTGCTAAATAACTTGTACATTTAAAACCGTACTGTAGGCCTTTCTTCTGGAAGGTCTCCTTTGTTACTGCTGCTAGGCATTTCTGACAGAACAGCTTAACAGCTGAGAAGAATAAAACGATTTAAGAACACTTTATAGTGTTCATTCAGGGCCCTGGATTTGTCCAGTTCTCTCCTGTTAGCAAGATGTAGCTTAACATGGTACAGACTCATCTGTCAGTGAGTGTGGATTGATTGCTCTTACGGACCTCATGTGGCCACAGTGTTCAGCACACCCGTCTCCCCAAAGCCGTGGCAGCCCTGGGGATAACTGTGTGCCCGGGGGCTGGGAGCTTCTCAGTACCTTGCCAGCATAATGCTGGATTCTGAAGCAGCTGTGTGGCAGGGTCGTGTCGTTGAGGAAGCGGGAACACTTGCTCATCCGGCTCTCGAAGTGCTGGTGGGTGGCACAGACTTGGTTCAGCTTTTCCAGGAAGGTCTCATCTGTGACGGTGCCGGGTCTCAGGCATTCTTCATCCAGCATGGCCAAGATTCCGTTTGTGTTCTAAGAGAAAAGAAACGAAGGGGTTTCCTTCCTTCCTTGCTGCTTTGTTCTGTTAATTAGTCCTAAAGACAACCTCTAGCACAATCACTTAGCCACATGCAAAAATTCTGTTCCGCTGCTGCAGAAAAGAGACAATCAAAGAGTCACAAGGCCACAGAGGAAGCCAGCTCCTTTCCAGAATGCCCCAGGTGTGCTGAGGTAGCGGACAAAGGACAAAGTCTTTGTGGTGTTTGTGTCTCCTTCCCCAGCAGACAGGAAGGGGCCGCGGTCACCTCGCCCTCAGTACAAATGGAATTCACAGACAAGTGTGCATGGGCCTCAAATCCAAAGTCAAGTGTGAAGTCAGAGGTGGCAGGGGAGAATGGTGTCAAGAACAGGCTACAATCCCAGCACCGTCCCCTACGGCTTCTGTTTGCCTCATGGCTTAGGAAATAGATTGGTCTCCCTTTACCAGCCTGTTCATGGATTCAGGAGAAAGCTGGGTTTCTGGAGGGAGGGGATGGTGCCGTGTTTCAGGATGTTAATGATCCTGCAATCAAGAGCTTTTCAAAACCATGTGCAGAATAAAACTCTGCTTCCAGATAAAATTTCTAAAGGGTTATTAATTATGAATGTAATTTTACTTGTGTGTTCAGACTCTAGGATCATCTTATTTCAAGAGGAGCCAGTCGGAAGGGGAGCCAGAAATCAGGAATCTCCTACATTCCTAACAAATGTAGTGCCCTTCCTCCGACTGTCCCCAAGGCTCCTACATCACAATTCCAGAAACAATCCAAGCCACTGACCCTCAACCCCACCCACTTCCACTGAAGCAAAGGCCCTGTCTTCACGAGGCTATGGTATCCTCTGGCCAGAGTTTATTCATTCCTTACAAAACCCAAGGGAAGAGTGGGCTCTCAAGTGTTCACAACATCCCAGAATAGACGCTGTTGTTCAGTGGTGGTGGAAGGAAATGCTTCCTTTGGGCCCCCGGGCTCTTCCGCCAACACGAGTTTCTTCAATCACATATACAAGGGATTTTCTGGGAGATAAGCCTCCATAGAAGTGTGTTATATTTCCCTCTATCAAGAGAAATAATTAAGTGCTGCTGTTTATGAGAAAAACACTCATCTGGAAAGCTAAACTTCCCACAGCAGAGCCCCCAGGTAACAGAATTTCCTAGAACTCCCAGGAGGATCTAGGATCTCTGGATTTGAGGTGAGGACTCTGAATCCTTTGTGTAGGATGGCAATGCTCCCCTCCTAACCCTGGTCGGAGCTTTCAAAACTAAGCTCCCTTTTGATCAAGTAGGAGCGGTGCTTTGGAATATCGTTTTCTGTGTTCAGCTCCGTCCAAGGGGGAGGTTTTCAGGAGGATCGTGCATATTGATGGGAAAACACTGGCTAAGCCCATGACTTCCACGAGGGCTTAGGGAGACAAGCAGAAAAGTGCTGAGTATCGGTGGTATTCTGAAAACACAGCACCCGTTTCTAGGGCAGGTAAAAAGTTGGCAGGAGAGGTAAGTTTACCCGTGCCTCAAATTACTACGTCAAGGTTGGAAGTACTAACCTCCTGAGGGTAAATAAAGGGGCTTCCGGTTTCCACATACAGATGCAGCTCCCTACACCTACTACAATGAGCTCTCCGATACCGCCTAAAAACGAAAACCTTAGACTCGAACACCTTTCTGAGAACTGCACTGCAATTTCCCCCACTTTACTCCTTTTCACACTCTTATAAACTTTATATAAAGCTCATATAAAGTCTTCTGAAAAACTCCAGGGATCTTGGCCACCAGCCGTCAGCACACAAATGCTGGTCTACGCGAGGCCCTGCCGTCTGAAGGTGTAAAAGGACATGATGGGGGATCCTGGCTAAGTATGGCCATGCACAGACTCAAGAGCCGAGAAAGAGGTGAGGATTATCATAACGTCTTCCCAGCCTAGTAGTTCCACAGAGGAAGGCGGAAACCGCAGTGAGATCATTTGCATGTAGTGTGAGATTATACTGCTTAAATCCATAAGTACTCACATTTTCTATCAGGTCACAAATGATAGCATTGTTGAAGTAATCAATGTGAGTCCATTCTATGTCCTGAAAACAAAGCAGAACAAGAAGACCAAATCCATGTGACAACACATACCGTCATCTGAAAAGGGACAGCTGCCCGGCCACCCCCATTGCTCTCTCTACAGAACCAGAGCTGCGAGGCAACACAGCAGCCCACCATTGACAAACCGAATGGAGCCACAGCCCTGGACCTGCTCCAAGATTGCTTCCCATTCCACGCTCCCATCTGTGGCTGTTTCCCATGCACTCCATGGGCTCAAAGCCAAATATTTACTCAAGGGGCCCTGGGGTCAATATTGCTCTGTGTATATTTATGATCTTTATAAGGAAACAGGGCAGAACTTGATCCGGGCAACCTAAGGCCTAGAGATTTTGTCACCACAAGGAAAGAAGTCATCGTAGAGGCAATGCTGAGATCTTAAGTCGGTTAACTATCTCCAGTGTAAAAACAGCCCAGAGAAGAGAAAGCAGTTTCTCCAAATCATGGGAAACCTACCCCACGAGCCTCAACACTAGCTCCAGAGCCAAACCTGTGAGGCCAACTGTAATCATCCCTCTCTGCCTAACCTTCATCTCTAGGCACAGACACTGAACTTTCTTCCTGAGAGAAAAAATGCGGTTTACATAGCAAGCGAGCCGTCTGCCTAAACATGTTTCAGGGAATCTACACATTAATGCCCTGGCATTCTGCATGTGAGGAAGAGGCAGGATGAGAACAAAGCTTGCTTTTAGGGTATTTATGTTACCAAAGGTTGCCGGACAAGCACAAAACTGTTCTAAATAAAATGTTCATTTGCAAACAAAGAAGTATTAACAAGTTGGTTTAATGGGGATTGGCAGCCCCATTAGAAAATACAGGCAGGAGTGTATGGAGGCACATGCCTATACCCCGGCACTTGAAGGTCAAGGCAGATGGATGGATGTTGGGGATATCTTGGGTGACACAGCAAGATACTGTTTAAAAACAAGTTTGTGAGCGCGCACACACACGAGAATGTGAGCTCACAGAAAACATAGCTCTATCTACTATCAATCTATCAAACATCCATCCATCTACTATCTATCTATCTATCTATCTATCTATCTATCTATCTACTTACTATCTACCTATGAATGATATCTTGTTTATACTCTAACAAATAAAGCTTGCCTGAAGATCAGAGGGTGGAGTTAGCCACTGGTTATCCATGGAGGTCTGGAGGTCTGTACAGACAGACAGGACAGACAGGAAGTGATATGGCTGGGCAGAGAGAAGAATATAAGGCAGGAGGAGCCATGAGGTCAGCCCTTATCGGCTGAGAAGTGAGCAAGGTAAGTTGGCTGTGACTTGCTCCTTTCTCTCTCAGATCTTTCAAAGAGCTTTGTTAGAGTATAAGCAAGATATGGCCACGCTATATTTATCATGTATTGACCTATCTATCTTCCAGGGGTGGAACGTCATGCTTGCACTCCCAGCAATATGCATCTGATTCACGGTGCGTATGTATGAATTACTCACTCCTTTCTATGTTGGAGTACTAGGCCAATGTAAGGATCGACCATAGTAACTCAGCCACTGGTCTCCATTTTAACACCACGTTATTTTACATAACTACGCTGGAATCCAGGTAAGACTGAAGATAATGACTATTTACTGCTCTCCAGACTAGCGGTCCAGTACCAGAGAAAGCTGCAGTCAGCACAGCTGCCATAACAAACACAAAACTCGGAGATACAATAGAAGGAAGTTGAGAGCTGACTCTCAGGTCACATGGAGGGAGTCTCCCAGACACAGACTCTTGGTTCTAATGGATCAATTGTTCAATTTCAACTTTACCTCCCGTATGTACTCCTCTTGTTCTTCTTTCAGAGTAAGTTCAATGAAGATTTGTTGAAGCTTTTCGTTACAGTAATTAATAATAAACTGCTCGAAGCTGTTGTCCTAGGGGGAGAAAAGGAAATACACATAAGATCGTATCACCAGCTCTTCCTACCAAAGACACACCACGCTTCACCCCGTATGCGACACCACACGCTCCCTTCAGACTTGACAGCGGCCCCACACAAGCTCCAAGGACAGACAACGTCCCTTGTAAGCGCTCAAGGGATGGCTCATGAGTCAGCGAACAAACAAAATATGCACAGATGTCACAGTTCTTACAGGTGGGGATTTTGAGAAAGGCCCCCAATTTGCTCAAATTACCCCCTGAAGTTCAGTAAAGACACAGCGACGAGGTCCGTAATCCCTGTCAATGACGACCCAATCATTCATTCTCAGGGCCTTCTGCCACACCTGTTCCCTCCAGCCAGAATCAGATCCCTCACTTGACACCCTGTTACCTAAGTGTGTGTGTGTACATGTGTACACATATTGGCTGTGTTCACAGATGTATCTGATCGGCCATTACTTAAGGGGAAGGGCTGAGCCAACCGTCTCACTCGCCATGATGCATGCCATACTGCATCTTGTAAACCCGCAACACGCACTGCATCAGCAAGTGCAGATGCCCCTACTGAACAGAAATCCAGAGAAGTCAAAGCATCGAGACCACATGTCAGTCAGAGACAATGTCTCCTATCAGAAGGCTGCGTCACGCTCTTAGGCATCCCATGCTCCCTCTCCAGGAGTCCGGCCTCATTTTAATGATCTCTCATGAATCCTCTGATGGAAGCTCTATGAAATCATTTTCGAACAATCCGCAGAGCTCAGTGAACACATTGAAGGTACCAATGTCATCTGCTGAAGGAACATGTGGTCCACTTGGAACCTTCCAGAATGACACAGACGTGGTACTGAAGCTTGTCTGCTTTGCTTCTCCCTCTCCCTCTTGGCAATGGGCAAAGAGACACAAAGAGTCTACCTCTGGGACACTTGGCCAGTCCTGCTCTCACAAGGAACCCCCACATATGGGAAGAGTGAGGCCATCATCACTCCTTGTGTGTAAGCACAGACTGGCCTTCGCGTCTCTCTCCAAACGACAAAGGCAAAAAAGCCACCGAGGTTTCTGAAAGCTGATCTTTACACTGACTTCGGTCCTCCCCTGGGTGGACCTGAACTGGGTACTCATACGAAAGCCCCTAACTACATCCCTTGCCTGGTATCCGGTTTGTCATCACGGCAATGCAGGGACAGAGACTTCTAACTCCAAACCACAAATGACACACGGGTGTGCACTATCGCCGACTGACCTCACTAACGCTAGAGTTAGTGAGGCATCAATGGTTTCCACAGTCCTGGAGGTTTTCACTAAAGAAGCAAGCATGGATTTGCAATATTTCCACAAACGTAGTTTTAAACGCAAAGGGCACTGCCTTTGCACACACACCCTTTAAAATCTCAGCACTAACAATTTCGATTAGAAACTAAAGTCGGTGCACTATTGCTGCTGGACGCCTTCTCAAAGCCGTTTCATATGCAGGAAACATCAGGTTTTTGTGGTTTGGTAAAACAGATACTTACATAATGCTATGATCACAAATAAAAAAAGAACATTCGAGTGCCTGATGCAAGCAGACCTCTTAGACTGGAAAACAGAGCGAGTCTCCTGTCTGTGAATCTGTGATGATGGAGCAATTTTAACACAGTGATGCTAAAGTCTCAAGTGTCCACTGATGGGGGCGGCAGAAGGGAAATGACTGGTTCCTTGGATACAGTACGTGCTATGGACGCTTTCAAAACAAGACTACGAAATACACACAAACAGGCTAGAAGCCAGTGGCAAAGTGTCACGATCACAACACAGCTTGTAGATTAAGTTCGAGCTAAGTTATATTTACCGTCCACCTTTGTAATTCTCTGCATGGGTTCTGCACCTCATATCCACGCAATTAGCCAGCAACCACTTGCTACAAAACTCACGCAAACTGGAGAAGCTATTAGCACAGAAGCATGCAACAGACCGGCACTGCAAACGGTTTATACTTACTGCATTCTGGTGCGNCAGACACAAAATGCAGTCAGTTCCTAATTAGCAACAGACCTTCAATAGTAAGTAAGCACTTTCTCACTTATTCACTAAGCTAACTGGCACCTGCACCAGAGTTCGCATAGCTAAGCGGTAGAAAACTTGAGGTGAAGACACAGCCAACCTAAGGGAGAGTCTCTAAGCTTGGCTGTTGTATCTCAACTGTGTTTCTGCTACAGAGGGGCTTTTCAGGATGAAAGGGGCCCGCTGAAATGCTCACACGTCATAAAACTTTCCTGAAAGCCCTAGCGCTCAGGGTCCAGGGCTGCTTGATTCAGTGTAATATCTGTGTAAAGAAAATATACCTGTAGACCCAAGGTCTACATCTACCCAGAGTCAGGGACAATGTCATTTGGAAAAAAAAAATCACACAAGAATGACAAGACCCTTCAAGGTCCAGAAGGACGGCCTCCCGTCCATGGCCCGTTTCTCTGTGCTGTGTGGGATCACACCGAACTAGCTCCTCCTTCAAAACCAGTTAAGATAGCATGGAGACAGTGTCCGCCTGGAGATGGTCTAAGAGCAAAAGCTGAACTCTCCAATCTTATTCTAATGACAAAAGCCACCCTCCCAAGCCCTGAAACAAAGCCAGAGTACCCAACCATCAACGCAGAAATGAACGTATTGCCCTACATTGAAATCAACCTCTACTGCAATTATATTCTACATACTCCAAAACACATCACAGCCAGGCAATAATTACTGCCCAAACCAAAGGCTAATGATGTACGTATACTGCGGTTTGAAGTTTAAGCTGTTGACACTACTCAACTTTTGGAAAAAATAGAACTTCTTGGACAGAATTAAAACTAACTTGGAAAATCGTAAGTAATTTAGGGAAGGAAGAAAGGAAAGAGGGAGGGGAGACGAGAAGGAGAAAGGGAAAGGGGGAGGGAGGGCCTGGTGGCAAAGTAATTCTCATATGAATTACTAATTCTAACACATTTCTTCATTTCTACAGGTTAAAATAACCAAGGTTTTCAAATGTGGGTCTCCCTCCCCTTTACAAAATGTCCAATGCAAGTCTAGAAATTGTCATAGAACCTGAACGTCCTCCAGCGAGCATCTATTTGATACTCTTCGGCACGGAGAAAGTATGGTGAGCAGCCAGCACCCCACATGCCAGTCTCATGAATCAAGTCCCCAGGGAAGGAGCTGCCTCCACGACTTAACCCCCTCTCTAGTATTCTTTACTGTTGTGCCCACATTGATTCAGAAAATCTGAGGATAAAGTTGAAACATTCGGGGACGTAGTCAAACAAGTGCATTCAGGTTTTTAGTGAATGGCCCCCACCAGGGAAGCTCGGAACATCCCCTGCCCTGAACTGTGGGGACATAGGGAACTGAACGGCACCAGGGTTCGTGCTACTTGATAGTCTGCACCAACCACACACGGGGACAGCCAGCACCCTCTGTTTACAGGGGCAGAACAAACTAATGCTTTCAACCCTGGGGCTTCTTAAAGCATCTTCTAGACTGAGCTGAGCCGACCGTGCTCTCAGCACGAGTCAGAGCTACTTTCTGCCTCAGGTACCAACCATGACTGCTCTACAAGGCATGACTTTGAAAGACATGTCCAGAAATATTGGCCTATTTACAATCTCCTTTGCAAGAGAAGCAGCTAAGGACATCTTACACTTCTAAAGGCAACTCTGCATTTTTAAAAAGTTGAACTCTTTATAAAATCTAAATACTAGAATTAAGAAGTAAATACCAGGGACAACTCCATATCCCACGTATTAAGGATGGGGGATGGTGCATTTTGCAGGAAACATGTTCTGGAAACCAGGCAGTTCCAACAACCATGATTTTTTCAAACAAAAAGTGCTGCTAATTCTACAATACACACTGTCAATGTTTTCTACAGGTCTGCTCTTCCATCTGAGGCCAAACGTTTGGCATCTGGATGCAGTGTATGAGACGGTGTTTCATAGTTCTATATAATGAACTATATAATGAACACAACAAATGAAATGGCTCACTTATGGATAAAGCCACAGCATCCGCGCATCTTAGAGACCCCAGGATGGAGACAACACTGCTGTAAATGCGTCCTTGCGATAGCATCCTTGTTGGGTGGCTTCTGGTAGTCCCCGAGTATCACACCATTTTCACAGAAGAGGGTAACAGACTTAGCCACGATCATTTTTTAAAGCCACTACTCCAAGAAATAGGCTCCAAAGCAGTAACTATTTTTTTTTAAAGTAAACATCAGGGGGAAAAAAATCCTCAAAATGTATAAGAAAAGCAGTCAGCACACTTAGCATTAATTACTCACCCTTCTAAATGTTTACAAAACTGAGTAACTAACATCTTTTTTCTAGGTTAGTATCAAATATGGTAAACTTTTAAGAAAAACAATGCTATTTTTAGATTCTTAAATATTTTTAACTAAACTACAATTTTTAAAAATTAGTATGTTGGTTTTTTGGTGTTTTTTTTTGAGACAGGGTTTCTCTGTGTCACAGCCCTAGCTATCCTGGAACTAGCTCTTGTAGACCAGGCTGGCCTCAAATTCCCAGAGATTCCCATTTTTGTGAGTTTGAGACCAGTTTGGTCTATAAGAGCTAGTCCAGGACAGCCAGGGCTGTGATACAGAGAAACCCTGTCTTGGAAAAACAACAACAACAACAAAAAAAAACAAAGAAAAAAAGGTGGGCATTGAATTAGCCAGCCCTCTGCCTGGATGGGAGCATTTCAGCCACAGAGGATGTGAATTACCAGCCAGTGATGCCTCCATGTCCAAGTGATTGTTAATGTCTAATTAAGTTTCCCAATAAACTAACCGCCAGTTTTAATAACTTCCTATAAGATAAACCCTAAGGAAAATCTCACATTGCCCAACTTACTTTTGAATGTTATAACATTTTTAAAGAAATAGCATTTATCCCCTCCCCCTTTCACACATAAGGCATTTATTTTGATCGTCTTCATATCCTCTTCCCTGGTCAGCCCACTTAGTCCTTCAGGGACAAATTATAAAAATGTCTCAGAAATCCAAGACCAAATTCTCAGATAATACAAAGCCCAAACTTAACTGTGCGGGGCATCTGGACACATCTTCTTCTTTGGAAAGAGGGTTTCCTGTTCTACCAGGGTGTAGGGCTACAGTGTTTCCCTCTGTGCACTATAGTACAAGGCTGGAAGGCAAGGACAACAAGAGGTGTGGAGAACACCCGAAATAAAGGGTTGCTGGAAGTGACGTCATCCAGGACCACGTTTAAGGATTAGGTGCTTAGAGCAAGCACACTCTAAAAAAAGAAGTCCAATCCAGTTTCCTGACTTCCTCAGAGAGTATGTCTCTCTTCACCAAAAACAGACTTTCAATACCTTAAACCAGATTGTAAATCCCAAGCAGATAGGGAAATCTCTGCTTTGTTTGCCTGTAGTACAGGGATCACATCAGGCAGTCAATAAATAAATGACAACTGTCTTGTATGGCCTGTGAGGTGTACTGCTTCCGTTGAGAGCTGGTAGGGCTAGTTTTCTAAAGCTAATTACATCTTAGGACATTCTGGAGGACAAAGCTATCTGGATGTCTCGGTATAACCCCATTATCCTCTCAAACGCCTGTAATCCTACCACATGGAAGGCAGAGGCAGGAGGATTGCTATGAGCTCAAATCTATTGTCAACCTGTAGTAAATTTCAGGCCATCCAAAGGTTTTGTGTGGCATTGACACTAAGAGCTTAGTTTATGAGCAAAAAATATTGTTCTCTGGAAAAATCAATGTGAAACCACAGTCTCTAATTTTAGGAGCATCATTAAGTATATTTTTTTCTTTTAATTTTCTATTAATATCTATGTTTACCACTCAGCCAATTCAAGAAACTCTTTAAGTTTTGATCGAGGCTATACCAGCTAAGAGGTCTCTTTCCTTACCAATGGGAAACAATGACTCTGACACCTGTCTACTTAGTGACAGTAATCTGAGATCGTGCTAAGAAAAATTTCAGGACAGTGATTTCTGATACACACAAGAATTTGCCCAAAGCACAAACTTCCTGTTCTTTCATCAAGAGACCTGCAGCTTCCTTTGCTGATTTAGCCTAAGACACACCAGCAAACCAGGAATTGTGCTAATGGCTGAGCATTACAGACATGGGCAGGGCCAGCTCCTACTCCTCCATTTAGGAAGGATCCCAGAATGTCCAGAAACTGGGGACAATGGTTAAGATCATGGACACAGGGGGAAACTGGAGGCCTGTTAACAACATTTAGGCTTTTTCAATTTCCAAATATTGGGAAACCCATGAGTTTGGGGAGGAAAGTAAGGAACTGACCTTGGTCTTAACCCTAATAAGAAAGAGGAACAATAAAGAAAATATCAGGAAGGCAGAGATTTGGTCCTGTGTAGGCTGTTTAGTTACCTGACCTTAAGGACTTTACTTCCTCATCTGTGAAATGGGAATAACAGCAACAACTATGCAGTAGTTACAACAGTGTTTGAATTCAGTCAGCCCTTGGTTAGTTCCTACAAACAGTCCTGAGGGACGAGATCAGACTGAGGGAGAGTCAAGACTACTAACAGAATCCCCGAGGACTGTCTGGGCTAGTGTACAAGAATGCCTGGTTGCCTTTCCTGCGATTCTATGATCTTAATTTTTTGGGAGGGCGTACATTCTTTGGGAGGTTATTCTAGGCAGGGATTAGTTCATTAACATGCAGAACTCATTACTGTGGGTGAAAATTAAGGGAGGAGACAGCGAATAATCACATTTCCTTAAACCAGACTAGAATAGCTGCTTACCTGCAGATTCAAAGTATAGTTATTTATATAGTTATATATAAATACAGTTATTTACATACTGCCCATACAATGTGCCTTCATTTCTAATTGTTCTATTTTAATAACGGTGGTACTAATTTTTTAAAAAACAAATATCTTACCTCAAATATTTCAAAGCCATAAATGTCCAGAACACCCATGACCTTCTTTCTCACTTTGGTTTGTGCCTTTGAAAACATTTCATGTTAATAAGTTAATACAGTCATAATATAATACCGGGAAAAACCAAGAAGCTCAGACTTACGCATTCGTATTGAATTAGAACAATGATTTGGCAGCACTGTTAAAGCTTAGGTAAGAGACATGGTGTGGAATCGTTCAGAAGCTCAGCAATGATGGCGCAGTCACCAAAGGCTGCAGCGACTCTGGTCAGCAAAGCTTCCACGCTCACCTTGTCCAATGCCCTCCCTCCCTTTACTGGAGAACTGTTAGCCCCTAAGAGAGAAGCCATCTCTGGTCAGTGTGGTGCATGCGAGTGCTCAGAAAGCTGCTGGCTGCTCTGCGAAGACCAGCAGACCAGTCTGGTCACTAGTGAGAAGCCACAGCACGCGGTAGAGAAGGGAAAGAAAACCCTGGAAAATTCCAACTTATGCGAGATGGAGCCATCTTAAGGAATCAGCTTTTAAAGTGGCAATCAACTACTCGATTGTAAGACTAAGCTTCTTCAAGTTAATGTTGATACTGTGAATAGAACTTCTTTATTACGAATGGTGTCTTCCAGAGATTCGTTACCTTAATGCTTTCATTGATGCGATTTACCAACCATGAAAACAGCCTGCTGTAAAGGTTTTTAGCCAGGGCATCACGGGCATAATAAGCCTATTAAAGAAAGAAAAGAATCATTTAACACTAACACTAATAACTGCCACAATGCTTAATTTCTATAAAATGACGAAAATATTTTAAAAATATTTAGGCTATTTATTTCGAATTTCTCTTTGGGGCAATTTTTATTATACATTGGATGAATAGTTGAACGGTAAGAGAATCAGGCAAACTTTTCATAAGGTCTCCATTTCTGCATTCCAGGAAATGAATTTCAAACATTACAGACGTTTTCCCCAGTTTTACACAACAAAGGAAAACCGGGCGTGCACACCAAGAATAGGAAAATAAGCCCTTGTGAAGGAGATGTATTACACAGTTGTTATAGAAGAACTCCTGTGGAATTCAGGAACTAAACACTGTGTTGTGTGAAAGGAACTGAATAAGCTGCATCCTTAATACAGTAACCACCCCCCAGACACACAAAGGAAAGAAAATAAAACAGCTCAGACTAAAGCAATCAATTAACTTTTTTCTTTTCCCTTTCAGCTAAAACCCAGTCCTTTAACTGAAGAGATATAAAAGGAAATACAGTGCCGGATGGTGGTGGCTCACACCTTTAATCCCAGAACTCAGGAGGCAGAGGCAGGGGGACAGCCTGGTTCGAGGCCAGCCTGGTCTACAGAGTAAGTTCTAGCACAGCCAGGATTGTTCTACAGAGAAACCCTTCTTGAAAAATAAACAAACAAATGAAACAACAAAAAGAGAAAGTATAATTGATGAAATACTTGGGAAGGGTATTTAGAATATTTCAGAAGGTGAAAAGAAGAGAAAGATGGATGCTGTAGACATAAAGTTCCTAAACACTGGGGCCAGTGAGTCGGCTCAGGAGAGAAAGCCCTCCACCCCACCAGTCCCAGAAGCCTGGGTTTAATCCCTGGGACCCACATGGGGGAGAGAAGTGAGGGGCCCCAAATCCAATCCACCCTCGCAGTACTGGCATACAACCCCCCCTCCATATTAAGAAAGTTTAAGCATCATTGTTAAAATAAACCAGCGCATTTTCATTTTAGAGCACTGCTTGTTAGGCTGTGCAATATTTGCTGCATTTTTTTTTTAGCCCAAGTGCAGCAATATTCACACTCACATCCCTGGTGAGGGGAGGGCACCTCCCTCCCTCCAGGAGAGACTTCACAGTTAACACCAAACCGCTTTCCTGCGTGTCTCAGACAGCGTGGAAAGCAGGAGTGGGGAATCGACCTAGAAAATTGGCTAGAAATTGGAGAGAGAAGGAAAGAGGGCAGGGAGAAGGAACGAGATGGGAAGGGAAGGGGAGGGGAAGAAAACAGGAGAAGAAAGTGGGGAGAAGAGAAGAGGGGAAGGAGAGAAGGAAGAAAGGGGAGGGGAGAAAAGGGAAGGGGTAGGGAGAGAAGGGGAGAAGAGAGATGGAGGAGAGGGAAGGGGAGGGAAGAAGGGAAAAAGGAGAGAGCCTGTGGTCGTGGTGAGAGTCTACAGTAGAAATCTATGTCACTAAGACAAAGTATGCAGCCCCAAGAGAATTGAGATGTGCATCTCCCGTGTCTACCAGCCTTCTGTGGGGTTTCCACTGCCCTGAAACAGGTGATTTAAGTGTGGGGAGCTTGTACACGGTTGCATTAGAACTAGTATCCGTTATGTCATTTCTTAATCCCTTTCCTTTTCTTCTTGTGACTCCAAGTCCTCTCCAAATACCTTACTTACCAAACATCCTTCCTATCTTAAAGTCACCCAGCTGCCCACCCTCTGGCCCCAACAAAGCGCCCTTGTGATGGGCAACGGGAACTGGGTGACAATATGCTCCCAAGCGCTGTTTTATGGCTGTGAAGGTAAAGTCACAGCCAGTAATTCTCTTCTTCGCAGCTTTCAAACAAATGCTCTATTTCGGAAGTCACAAATTCAAATGCTTTTAGACCGTGACAGAAATGTACAGGAAGTGGGGAGGGGGGAATCTGGAGGGCCGGAGGATGGATTCTAGATGAAGGCACGCAAACTCTCAATTTTAAAAGCAGTTAAAATAAAAGGCAAACTATCCAGGGCTCAAGTAAAGTCTGCTTCTGAAGCTGAGCCTGGTGCCATGGACCGCTACCCTTGCTATTCTGACGCCCCAGAAACTGAATCAAACCACGTGCTCTATGCCAGAGACCCAAAAGCAGAGAGGGCAGGGACACCGCCTCCCATGTAAGGATCACTACTGTGCTGTATGGAAAGGAGGAGCCCACCAAGGGTGATGATTCGCTGCCTCAGACCCAAAGCACACGGGGAAAACGGTCTGCTTTTCCAGTCTGCTTTTCTGCATCTGCTTGATGCCCAGGGAGGAAAAGCCCTGGTGCCATCTACTTCTGAGAGGCTGGTATCAAGCATGGTCTGGGATGGGAAGTACTAACTAGGCGGGGTGGGATACAGATGGGGAGACAGCCGCAGAGCAGCAGAGATGACCTAGATCACCACAAAGACCTCACTCAGTACAGAGAAGGAAGAGGTCAGGAGATGGGGCTTTAGGAGCCTATTTCATCGGGCAAATCTCTCTGGATAGAGAGCAGTCACATGAACCCCACAGACGGGCAGAAGCAATGAGCAATGGCATATGGTTGATGGACAAGCAAGAGGAAAGGCACCAAGGAAAAATAAACTCGGGTCTGGCGGTGGTGGCGCAGGCCTTTGATCTCAGCGCTCTGGGAAGCAGAGGCAGGTGGATCTCTGAGTTCAAGGCCAGCCTAGTCTACAAGAGCTAGTTCCAGGGCAGCTAGGGCTACACAGAGAAATCCTGCCTCGAGAAACCAAACCAAACAAACAAGCATAACACTCAGATAAGTCACGTCAGTGGAGTCGGATTACAGAGGGCCTGAGTCTAAGCAGGACATTACGGTAGACACTGGACAGCCGGCAAGAGGAACTGGGTCTGGTTTCTGGAGAGGATGAATAAAAACAAGAAGAAAACACCAAAAAAGCAGATCCCAAGTCCACATTTTTCCATGGCCTCTGAAACACAGGTCTTCCGTGGCCTCACTTCATATGGAACAACTCCTCTGGCTGCTAACCTAGTTGGATGGCCTCTCAAATGTGACCCTGCGGCAGGCAGTGTGCCTTTGCTTGTATTGGAATCCCAGATTCTTTAGTTCTACATCAGACCGCAGGACCCACCTATTGGGAGGTATAGACAGACAGAAGGATCCTAAGACAAGCCACCCAGGTAACTATGATGAGTGTTCAAGTCTGAGCCCCCACTGCACACATTTTCTGGGCCCAAGTTGACCTTCTCAGGCATGTTGTGAATCCTGACTAAACAGGAGCCCAGGCTGGCGGAAGGACATTCTTTCTCAGGTAAATCCTATCTGTCCACAGAGCTCTTCTTAATCTTGGTTTCTCCAATATGGGTCTGTGGGGGCGCATGCTCTGCACATTTTCTCAGTGAAGTCAGTTCTCCCTGACTGAGGAGTCAGCTGACTCCGAGAGATTTGGAGGTGGAAGCCATCATTTACAGGAACGAGAACGGCTGGGTGAGTCCTGCTCTGTGGCCTCCCAGCAGTTGGTGGCTAGGTGTGAGGAAGAGAGACCAGAAGATACAACGGTGTGTAAAGGAAGCAGACCCAAGTGGGAAACCCTGAGTTGGCCCAGATCAGCACTGACAGGGAGAGAAATGTCAAACTCAACAGACCAAACAGTTCACACCACGAGGGCCTCCAGATACCACCCGAATGTGCTTACACTGCATATGCATTGCACACGCATTGCACACATCAACTCAGATTTGGCTCTTAGAAAGACGTCAGTAGCATAGTGGGGGTACGACAGAGAAGACAGAGAGTCTGCTTTGACCATCTGGGCTTCTCCCGTCTACCTATTTCTTCTCCGACCACACTGAATCAACCGCCTTCCCTTTACTCTTCTTCCCCCAGGCATTAAACCGTCAGCAATTCCGTAGCCTCGAGTTCAAAGCAGGTCCATAAAGGTCCCATGCCCTGGCTCCAAAGCAACCATCTGGATCTGGGATTGGTGAGTGCCCCACCAACTGCCCTTCTTCTCTGTTCCCCCTAGGCTCTGCTCTTTACAGCCAGACAGAGGGACCCTTTGGAACACGAGGAGGATCATAGATCCTACCCATCTCTGCAGGATGCTCTCTTTGCGTGGTTCCCAGCTCACTTTCAATGGAAACGACCTTCCTTCCTGTCCCTATGGACACTGATCTTCCTCATCCCGTTCTACTCTCTCTGTCATTGTACCTAGCAACTGTTGCTCGCTAGATTACTTACGGCATCTACTGACTATTATTCTATTCTCCAATACCCCCACCTTAATTTTCACCTCCCTAAGGATAGGAACCCTAATCTGTTAAATTTTCCTTAGCGTTGCCAGTGCCTAGAACAGTATGTGGAATATAGCCTGACCATGAGGTAACTGTCTGCAAAATAACATATGCCATAAAAGTATCACCACGTAAGGAACCTTTTCCTCTGCGCGTTACATTCACCCACCTGAGCCACGTTCAAGGTGGTAGAAACTTTCTCCTGCTTTGCTTCGACGGTCCGGAAACTAAAGGCTCTTTCTAGAACCAACTGATCAATGCTGGTCAGTTCGCAGATTTCTTTTAACTCTGTTGGGGAGCACAGGAAGACAGGCACAAACAGTGAGGTACCCGCGGCCACTATCAAGCCCTCGGCTGTTCTTTCTACATCACACTCAGCATGTAACCAGGTACAAGCCAGAAAAGGGTAAACGTCACTGCCGTGGGGTCTCGGTTTAGTTTCGCTAATAAGTTCTTTCAAACTGATGTGAAGCCCAAGGTTGGCTTTCTAGACTAGAGACTGGGCAGAAGTTCAAAGCAAGAGCCCCGAGTCAAGCGGCTCCCCCACCGACTTACCATTTTTATCTTTAATTTTGCTTTCATCCAAGCCATTCACTCGAGATTCGGGCTTGAACTCGATGTTCCCCAGCTTCAGGACAGCGGCCACAACCTCCAGGACCGACTCGGTTTCATGGTCCATGAAGCCCACGATCTGCATAGCGTTCTGGAGGAGAGAGAGGCACCTGTTTTCTTTCTCCAGCTCTGTACCTGTGGTTGTTTTCTTGTTGCTGTTTGCTTGTGTTTTACAAATAGTGAAATCTAATGAATACTGCTACTACAGATTTACTTCTGGGGTAAAAAAAGTTAAAATACAAAACAAATTATCTTGCTCCGTGGTTCCAAACTGAATTCAGAGCCTTCCAGGCACCAGGCACACTTAATGGCAGAGTTGTATACACAAAAGGAGGCTGGGAGTTGAGCCCCAGCTCCCTACCCCCCATTTCAAATCAACCAGCTGGTTTCCATACATGTCATAGGTTGTGGTTTTTTTTTCCCCCACACTGGGTTTCTGCTTCTAGAAATAAAACCAAACAAGATGTCTCTATAGCCTTCAACAACAGAAACAGCCTTGCTTATTTCACAGATGAGAAGAACCCCGGCTTGCAAAGGTGAAGCACCCCAGAGGGTGCCAGGGACACTCACACATTCACAAATGTGCACCGAGTGCCAACCATGTGCCAGGCAGAGTGGTTATAGAGCTGGCCTTGGATGCAAGTCTTAAACGAAATCACGTCCGGACTATGGCTTCCATATGCCGGTGTGTACACAGTTGTACACAGCGGCACGCTGCAGACAAATGCTTTAGTCCTGAGACCAGCTGGCACTACTCTCCTCCGTACGTGAGGCACTAGTTTACACAGCGGTGAGTTATGGACACTCTTTATTATGGAAATTTCCAAACATATACACAAGTAGCAAGAACGAGGAAAATCCCCCACATCCCCTCCATTCAGCCTCAACAATTAACGGGTGCCAATCTGGCTTCGTCTGTCCCACCCCCGATCTTCCCCACAGCCCCAGCTGTCTCACTGGGAAGTAGAACCCGGTGACCATGATGTCAGAGACTGTATGCCACATAAAGCCAGAAAAGAGAGAATTAGGCAAAAGTCAGCTTCTTTTCTAGAACAAGGAACTTGGACTCTTCTGATGCGTACATCATTTTCTAAATCTCCCCGAAAAACAGGATTTTCTGCCTGAAAACACTTTCGACTTAACAGGACCCAAGGGCAGTTTTCATATTTGGAAATTAACTTTGGCTATAAAAACACTTGGAATTTCAACACACACTGAGAGTCAAGTCCCAGAACAAAAGATGCAGGCTCCTTTTCACAAATGGTAAAACAGCACGCTCTAGTAGCGGCCTTCACAACCTGGGGTGACTGGTGAGCGGGTGCAAACACGCACGAATGAAAACACAATGAATTTTCTAACCTGGGGGACGCACAATGAACGCGTCTAACCTTGGGGGACGCACAATGAATGCGTCTAACCTGGGGGACGCACAATGAACGCGTCTAACCTGGGGGACGCACAAT
>LOEQ01001526.1:80657-100641 GCA_001685075.1 Bramus lutescens
ACTGTTCCACAGACTGCGAAAAACCTCACAGCCAAGTACTGAGTCAAAGACAATGGGACAATCCAAAGGTGAGGCACAGAATGAGAATTTATTGGAGCCATTCCTGAAAATCAATCCAACGGAGGCTGTTAAAATAAAATAGTTGGGCTGTGAGGTGGCCCAGGGGGGAAAGGTGTAAGTCACCATGTCTAGAAACCTGAGTTCCATCCCCAGGATGCACAGAGTGCATCTCCCCCTTGCTGCCTGCCGTGTGAGCACGGAAAACAGTGAAAAAAGAGCTGGAATTTGGCTTGGTGGCAGAGTGCATAAGAAGAAGGTCCTACCTTCAACCCCCAGAAACCCCCAAAATAAGGCATATAGATAAAATTACCCACTAAATCTGGAGTTTTGCTTATTAAAATTTTCAAATGCATAGAATTCCATATGATATTCTCTGTGTGTGTGTGTGTGGTATATGTGTGTATGTTTGTGTAGTATATGTATATATGTGGGGTATGTGTGTATGTGGGGTGTGTGTATGTATATATGGGGTGTGTGTGGTATGTGTGTTTATGGGGGGGTTGTATGTGTTATGTGTATGCATGTGTGGTGTGTGTATAGATGTGGGGTGTATGTGCATGTGTATATGTACACATATGTGGGGTGTATATGTGTGTAGATGTGGGGTGTGTATGTATGTATGTGTGTGTGCGTGAGACAGAGAGATGTCAGATTTATTCAGTTGCTGGTTACTCAGCAATAGACAGACTGTATCTGCACTTACAGAATTTGTATTTGGTGAAAGGCTATACAGACAATAAACAAGTCGGTATCTAATAGTGGGAAATAGACATTTATGGAGGGTTTACTATGTGCCAGGCACTTTATAGAGCTATAAATATATAGAAAAAAAACTGACCCTGGTCCAGCCTGACACACGATTGATTATTCCCACTTCCAGGATGAAGTCAGGGAGGGCCAGAGAACTTCAGTAACTTGCTGTCTCTTGTATAGACATGGGGGATCACACGAAAAACCAGTGGGTTGTATGCATGAAGCAAAAGCCCCACATGCTGAAACAGGACATCCAGGGCTGTCTGTGTTTCTGTGACACCCAGGGGTGGTGAGGGCAGTCAGAATCTTCACTTTAGTTTACATATTAGACTTGAAATTAGAACCTATTTCCAGGCAGATTCCTCTCTGTGTTGGTGCTGGTCTTTGAGCAGATTTAGATCATGTTTTTCCACAGTCTAAATTGCTTCCAAGCACCACAGATTTGAGAAGACACCTGGGAGTATTATAAAAGAAGCAGAAAACTAGTTTCCCAAAGGTTCCACTACGACACAGCAATCTTCAGCCACAAGCACCTGATTAGTAAGTAAGCAATAAGCCTTAGCCAACCAGAAGCACCACTCCAGGTCAGTGGGATGTGGGCATTTGCTCTCGTGTTTCTCCTCTATTAAAGAAAGCCTCTGCCACCTCCCATTTTAATTACACGTCCTTCTTAAGGACACTGCCCTCGGGGGCCTCTGTAACTGTCAAGTGTGCTCCAGACTAAGATTGTATCGCATCCCTCTTTAGGAGGGGAGATAAGTTGGAGGCCTTTGCTCTCCACTTCCTGGGTGTACAACCATCTAGAGGGGGCCTGAACCACTCAGGGCAATCGTTTGAGCCATCGACAAGTTGGGCTTTTAGTGGCTGCTGGGAAAGGAAGCAACGCATCTCTTCTGCAAGAAAAAGCAAAGCCTGCGCTCTTTTCCAGCCCGCAAGAAGCTAACGCATTAGGGTCTGGCAAGAACCCTGGGGATTCACCCATTGCTTTACAGGCCCTGAAGCCAGCCTGGCAGCTCCCATGGCCCGCATGAGTCACAGCCCTGCCTGTATGGGGTAAAATTTCCTGTCCCACCACTAATGTGTGCTTTCCCTCTCTAAAGCAAGGGATATTCTTAAACACCAGGGTGTTCCTGCTTACGAGTTTCAATGTAATTTTTTGTGTGTGTGAACAATTTTTTTTGTGTGTGTGAACAAACTGTAACCAAGACCATATGAAACTCATTCACATAGACACATTAGTTTTAACGCACACAAACTGTTTGGTGTTTATTTTCCATGGATACTGTAAGACTCTTCTGATTCTTACGTCAGGAAGAGACTTATGCTTAGAACTTGAACTTAAATTATAATCCAAAGATATTTTCTTATGCTTATAATGAAGTAACTAGCTCCCAACTATCTTCATAGAATCCTCAAGAACAGGATTGATCAAATCATTCCAGAATGTTTGGCTGCAAGTTCCGTAATGAAAGGACAAGTCCAATGCTACCATGGGTGTAATGCCCAGCTACTGTAATTAAGTAGCATTAATGACACAATAACTAGCATTAACTCGCCTTATAAAAAGAAAACACTAAAGATTTATGAATAGTTTGCCGAATTAAAATTAATTGCTTCTGAAAATGGTGGTCTTAAACTTGAACCACCCCCTTTCCGAGACAGTTCTCACCAGCTGCTATACCCTGCAGAGGGTCTGCCTCGGCAGTCTGGCAGGGGCCATCATCATCTGCTTCTGGTTGGAGGAGATGCACGCTGCATGAGTACTTCCGCTGCCGTGTTTAGCCTATAAAATCATGTAATCTAAATGGGAGTATCCTACCCAATTTCTTCTCACATCAGAACTTTCCCTTCAAGCTACTTCCCTCACAATACCACATTCCTACAAACATGCACCGTCACAATGTGCGGCACAGCATAGTATATAGTGAGGCTGACCGAAAGGAAAAGTCAAATCACGTTAAGTACCACAAAATGCTGAAGCGGAAGGACCAGAGTCCATCCACTCACTCCCGTTATTTCAAAGATGAGGAAATGCTAGTCCTATCTGTGAACGATGATGAGGATTTCATTTTAAAGTTCAGCTACTTCTTCAGCTACTGGGGGAGACAGCTCAGTTGGTAAAATGCTTGCCAGCCTAGATCCCTAGGACTCATGCAAAACTCTGGGCTCTATGGCATGTGCCTGTAATATCACTGGGGAGATGATGTGGGATTCCCCTCTGTATGCTGTGAATACCATTGGTTAATAAAGTAACTGCCTTGGCCTGTTGATAGGGCAGAACAGAGCTAGGCGGGGAGGAACTAAACTGAACACTGGGAGGAAGAAGGCGGAGTCAGAGGGAAGCCATGGAGCCCCCACGGGAGACAGACATGCTGAAACTTTGCTGGTAGGCCACGACCTTGTGGTGATGTGCAGATTAATGGAGATGGGTTAAATTAAGATGTAAGAGTTAGCCAATAAGAAGTTAGAGCTAATAGCCCAGGCAGTGCTTTAAATAATATAGTCTCTGTGTGACTATTTCGGTTCTGGGCGGCCAGGGCAAACAAGCAGCCTCCCAACAACAGGGAGAGAAATGAAAAATTCTGGGATGTGCTAGACAGTGGTCGAGCCAGATGTATGAGCTCCGGGTTCAGTGAGAAATTTCATCTCAAAATACAGGGTGGACAGGGAATGAGGAAGACACTGGCAGTGATCTCTGACCTCCACACAGGTGCGAACATCTGTAAGTATACGTGTGTGCTCCCATTCTCATCCCTCGCGCAGCACCCCCCAACACACGCCACGATTTCCGCTACACGGGATGCGCAAATCACCCCTAACACCAACTTCTGCACAGCATCGGGAAAAGCTCACAAAGCTCTGGCAGCTCCAGGGTTCTAGGCTACCCATCTCCTTTTCTGCTGGACCAGTTCCTCTCCACTTTAGATCTTAGATCACTTAGAGGGTCGCTAATGACAAAGGGACAACAGGTGGCTTGGTGGCTAAGAATGCCTGATGCTCTTCTGGAGGACATGAGATAAAAAGTCTCCTGGCACCCATGTGAGGATTACACAGCCGCAGGAGAGCAGACGCCCTCTTCCGGCTTCTCCCAGCACCTGCACTGCAATGTATAGACACACGCCGTTACTCTAACAAGTCAGTGAAGGTGTTCTGGACACTATAGACAGCTTTGTCATTTCCGTGTCTAGTGTAGACTACTTATTTTCACTCTACCAATCTCTGTAGGCATTGGTCTGGTCATGTGACCCTAAAACCCAGAACATTCGAGAGGATAGCAAGATAATGGCCGGGGTCACATTAAACCCCTGCATTATAATTGATTTCCAAACAAATGAAACTTGAAATCAAAAGAGAAAGAAACATCAGGGGAGTGCCGGGCTCCCTGGCTCGAAGGCCAAGAAAGCACACAAAGCCAGCCAAGTTGGTGTGACTCACGGCTAGTCCATAAGCCCTGGACCTGGAGCTACGCTTAGCCTGGAACCAGTCCTGTATTCCTCACTCCACACTGAGAAGGAGGCTAATGAGTCCAGTTTTACCAACAGCTAGATTACAGTTCCATTATCTAGATAGCCTAAAAAAAGAGGTCACGTTTCTCAAAATAACATTCGAGATAAAGGCCTACTCACGGTACAGGAGAAAAGCGTCCTTTAAAAAGCTACCAATTTAAATCCATTCTTTCTATTTTAGGGCTAAGGTAAAGTTCAGTGTGCTTGCCCAGTGTGTATGAGGCCCTGGGCTCCATTTTCGCACCAAAAAAGTAATTAATAATTTCCTTGGTTTTATTTTTAATCACAGAATATATTTTGTTAGACTGGCTTAAAGGCCCATGAGGAATAAAGTATAAACACTTCAGCAGATTATTTTTTGTAACACGGGGGCAGATATATTTACCTTTATTATTCATAAAGTTTGGGAGATAGTTACATATTATACACATAGCTCTGTGTGTGTGTGTGTGTGTGTGTGTGTGTGTACATGTTTTTGAAAAATGAACTGTTCATGCACACAAAATTTCAGGACTGCCTTTTCCTTATTTAGTGTGAAGATTAGTTAATGCTTCAGCAGATTTCTAAACAGTTTACCAAAGGTAACAATAAATGAATCTTTAACGCTTAGCCAGGTATAAGGATATACAAGTTTTTGAGGCCTATTTGGATGAGACAGTACAATTCTCTCTCAAAAAAATCAAAACTAAACCAAACAATATATATGTGTGTGTGTATGTATATATATATGCATGCATAAATACATATATACATATATATGTTTTACATTATATTGTCAAGCAATCTGGAATGCCATGGTTAACAATTCTTATTAAAGCAAATGCTCTTCTTCCCGTTTCTCCAATTGAAGTATTTAGACTCGTCCACCACTTACAAACGCCTGTTTTATCATTCTCAACTGGTTGATAAAGAATCAAGTAAAATACTTACAGTTACTTATCACTCCTCCCAGCGGGTCACCTTTAAAGTCAAATTCAATATCCATATATTTGCCCTGTCAAAGAGAGACTTCGTAAGTGCATCTCAAAACAGCCTGCGTACTTTAGAAAAGAGCATCCCAACTCATTTTCAGCCTTTTGTATCAATGTAATTAAGAAAGGCAGTTCATTTACACATAGCAAAACAAGCCGCCAAGAATAATTCACACTGCAAAGCCACTACTTAGAGCCCATCTAGTCTGTAGCTAATTTAAAAACAGATCTTTGCACACATGCATGTATGCGGGCGCACACACACACACACACATACACACACACAGAGCGGGGGTGGGGAGTCCTTTCCATCATGTGACATTTCCATTTCAGATAGTTTTCCAACTTCCTGAAGGGGGGATAGAGTCTCAGATCAAGACTGAAAACAAGGGTACTAGTCTTGGCAGATAAACTGATTGGAAAGATAAATTATTTTATTTTATAGGCAAAAATGTGTCTTAAGTCATTGTTACAAACTCCGTATTAGGCAGCGGGTGAAATGCAATCCCCCAGATTTCCAACTGTTCAAATCAAAACACAATGATGTGGGTCACAAGCTCAAGCTTATCCCATTTAGAGGCATTTGACCTACATTATAGAGCAATATAGAGCCCAGAGTCACATTACACTCAACGGGCAGTATCATAAGACATATGGAGATAAATATCGTAAATTTTAGAACCAGCCTCCAATTGCCTTGATGAAGAGTTACCAGGAACAGCAGAATGGCCGTGGCATTTACTTTGTGTTTGGAAAAGAGTATGTGTATTTAATAAGAAATTATTTTGCTTTGTTTCATGTCCTGCCTCAATCATAATCAGATAGATACTATGTAAAGAATTTTCTCTAAGAATTATATTTATTTTAAAAATGTGATAGGAAGGGAGAAAAGACTTGACTACACGGCACTTGGTCAACAATGCAATTTGTGCCATTTTATTAGCTTGTGGATGCTTCCTCACCAGCTCCTCTTCCACTACCATCTACCCTTTGAAATCTTCACTTAGGCCCCCGAGCGAATGTCTCCAAATCATTTCTTCTAGGTTGAGAAAGGCAAGCGAAAAACCAGACACAGTCCCTGCCAGGGAGGAGCTCACAGCCTGGTAAGGAGGACACGGTGGTGGAGAGACAAGCCTACCACAGCTCATGGATGCAGATGGCTACGCCAGGGGTGAGGACGGGAGCAGAAGAAGTGAGTTCATGGCAAATACCAAGTCTGCTTGGGAGGTCGGGGAGCAGAAGGAGCAGGAGCAGGCTTAAGAACCAAGAACCAGCTGTTAGGGACAGTGAGGCGGGGCTTCAGACTGGAGACCAAAGTCAGGTTAGCGTGGCTTTTTGACATTCTCCTGACATGAGCCACTGTTACTGATGGCTCTTAAAGAAGAAGGCAGGATCAGATTCGCTACTTTACAACATCACCTGACTAGTGTACAAAAGGGCTGGAAAGGAGGAGGCCGGATGCCGTAGCGATCAAGGCGTCGGGGCATCAGCTGGCTATACTAACTGGGAGAAAACCATTGAGCACTTCCAGCAGAAGAAGCAACAGAGGATCATAAACTGAGAGCTATTCAGAGTCTCAAGGACAGGCCTGCCTGGGCTTGACACAGAGAGCCTCCAGAATGGTGGGGACGGAGGAGACAAGGCAGAGGAAGATGAGGGAAGAAAAGCAGAGAGGGAGCGAAGGATCCACCTTGCAGGCGATAACTTCGACGGCTGTCCCTGGGCCAAGAGGATCCAGAGAGTGGGTGGAAAAGTGCGAGAGACAGGGAGCTGGACACCTTCCAAGGTCCCAGTGTTACCTCCGGAATGGGACACGTTCCCTACAGTTTGCTGTTTGAACATTTGGTCCCAGCTGTGATGCTGCTTGGGGAGGTTGTGGAAGCAACTGGACCTGGGAACCCACCAGATGGACAGCATAGTGTCAGGACCTGCCCTGGCACCCATGACGGATGTTTCTCCTCAAACTGTAAGCCAAAATGAATTCTTCCTAGCTTGGCTTTTTAAGGTATCCAGACAACCAAAAAGTAATTATTACAGGTGAGTTTGAGGCCAGCCTGGTCTACAAAGAGAGTTCCAGGACAGGCAGGGCTGTGACACAGAGAAACCCTGTCTCAAAAAAATCTTACTGAATGAGAGATTGGGCAAAAACAAAAGTACAGTTGCTGCCCTCTGCCCCCCAGTGCCTAATTATCAGTCTACACACAGTAGGTGCTTATTTGCTGCTTAAGGAAGAACACTAATCAACAAAGCCCTAAAACACTGTCTCATTCTTAAAAAAAAAAAGTTCCATATGTCAAACTAGAAATACTTGGGCATACGGGACACACTGTGAGGGATGTCCTTGAACACATTTTTACAAGTGTCAGTTATGACCAATGTGTCTTAACTACAGCATAGCAAACTATCGGATTTCTCAGTAAAGCAATCAACAAATTCATTCTAGATTGACCAAACACAGCCAAGGGTTCTGTCGAGCAACATCACAATTACATGCGATAGCACAGAGTCCAATTATAAAATGACACCACGTGTTTGGGTGTATTATTAATCAAGTCATAGACCACAAACAGAGGAATTACTAGAAGCTGGGCATGAAATGATCTAGCCTATAATCAAGGGTTAATCCCGTATCCTAATACCCAATTATAAGAGGATTTCTCTGAAGCTATTTAATAAGCTAAACAGCCCGCCAAGCCATTTGCAGGACCTTAAATACCACTGTAATAAAAAAAATTTAAAAAACACCTGACCTTTTAAGCAATTCAGCTTCCTGTCTTTGCATTGCCATGGCCGCACACTTGTAAATATGTTTAAAAGCGCATGTGCACACAAATGGCAAACAAAACTAAATTTCTATCACATAACGAAGCCTGATCATTGTAATTACTTCACTTCAAACTCCATTTCTGCAATGAGATTATCCATGTTACCACACAAGAAAAGGCCTGCATCAAACTGGTTATGAGACTGTAACGGGCTAATCGGATGGAAAAATTCACAGCCTTGGGTTTGGGATCTTATTTAGCCTTCTACTTCCTAAGCTACCTCCGTCTGAGACCATTTCTTTCTTTAAGCTCAGGACAAGATGTCTATGGAGAAGGCCAGCAGGGATCGAAGATGGGAGCATGGGAGAACGATAGAGAGGCATCAAAGATTGATCCTAGGTGTATAAGCAATGAGGGGAGAAGATGGTTCAGAAAGTGAATGATCTCTTCTTCTTTTCTTTTTTGGCTAAACAACAGAGGGAAAAAAAAAAAACAATCTCAAAATACCATCATGGAGCCAGGCCAAATGGTAGAGATGTTTAATCCCACCTACTCAGAAGGCTTTGGGCAGGGCGGTGGTGGCGCACGCCTTTAATCACAGCACTGGGGAGGCAGAGGCAGGAGGATCTTTGTGAGTTTAGGACCAGTCTGGTCTACAAGAGCTAGTTCCAGGACAGGCTCCAAAGCTACAGAAAATCCTTGTCTCAAAAATCAACCAACCAACCAACCAAACAAACAAACAAAGAAACAAAACAGAAGGCTTTGATAAAAACCAGAGAGCTCAATGCTTACCTGAGCTACTACTTGAGTTTGAGACCAACCTGAGTAACGTAACAAGGTCCTGTAACCAAACGGAACAGAGACAAGAGAAAGGGACGAACAGGGTGGAAAAGAGGGGTACCAGAGGGCATGGCTTGGCATTCACAAAGCCCCCTGCACTGCAAAGAGCAGACACACCGCTGTGACGCTCAACACATTTGCTCACAAGGCGGTGTCCGTGTATTAGTGAAGAACAGAGGCCCAGGGGAGCTTGAGAACCAAGTGCACCAACATGCAGGCACGAGCTGGACAGTTACAGGGCAGAAGGCTGGAAGAGCAGCAAGGACAGGCTCATCCATGACAAGATGTTAGTTAGCTTCGGCTCTCAGTATCCAGATCTCCCAGCCCCTCGTGCTTACCAATCCTAGTGATTTTACCTTCAGGGGGTTTCCAAACACATCCTGTCCTTTCTGAGGCCCCCAATAGGAGCCGAGAGCAACATATATACAAACGACACTCAGCTGAGCTAACTTTTTCTTTCTTTTTTTTTTACTGAATTTCTGGTTCTTTTTGTTCATTTGTTTGTTTGGTAATTTGGCTGGTTGGTTTTTCCAAGACAGGGTTTCTCTGTGAAACTCACTCTGTAGACCAGGCTGGCCTTGAACTCACAGAGACCTGCCTAACTCTACCGCCTGTCTGAATTTCTGATTCTTAATTATGACTTCTAAACGCCAAGCTCCAGATGAGGAAGAAATGATTCTAAATAGTCTTATTTAAACTCACATAAGTTTATGATTGAAGATGAGGAGAAAACATGATAAAAATAGCTTGCCATTCCAAGAAAAACTGAAAGAATCTCAGAAAGCAACATAAAAAAGCAAACAACACAAAGAGCTCTTATTGACCTTCCAGTGGTTCTCGACTAGGGGTGGCCCTTTTCCGACCTTAAAAATGTGTATGTTGAATATTAAACATCTGCCTGTTTAAACATATATGGATTAAACATTAGTGTTAGCACTTAAGCTTCTACAGATACTTACAAATCGAGACGAGTTGTCGTTCCTCACAGTCTTGGCATTTCCAAAGGCTGGCGAGAAAGAAACAGATGCATCAGGAAAGCTGATAGAAAAAAATAATTCTGACCAGAAATATAAAGCACCCGTAGTACTGGACAGGAATAATCCTGGCAAACACACCTTGTGGTGACGGCATTTCTGCACAGTTACCAAACACACGTATCCAGCAGACATTTTAGTAAGTCGCTAAAAACTCCCTCAGTTATTAGAAATACACATATAACAAGTGACAGCCCTGAATCTTGGGACTGTTTCGAGCATCACTCTAGACACGATCTTGCCTAATTCAACATCTTTTAACTCCTGTAGATGGGCTGCTAATGAGTGGGAGGTAGGGTAAGGTTTCTACTCCTCCACCAAAAGTGTCGGTAAGGTTATTTCAGAAATCTTCTATTATTGTAGGCTTGATGGAAGTGGGTGAGGTTTACAGATCACAAGAGGCAGGCGAAACTTAAACTCTCTAACTTGGAAACAAAGCTACTTATATAAATGAGATTACATAAGTCCAATATAGCAAGAGCAATACCGAGAGTCAAAACTGAGTCATTTAAAATAAGACACAAACAATACATAATTTATTAGTTTATGCCCAACAGGCAGTCCTCCATGAAACCTAGGAAACGGACATGACCCACAAAGCACAGCCCAAATCTATGTCACTCTTAGCTGCTTCAAGGCGACATCTGCCCTGGGACTCCCTTGGAAAGGAGACGGAGCACTCCAGGGTGAGTCTACCCAGGCACAGATGTTCAACCGTGTCACTGGTCTAACGCAGGTGACAGCATAGTTATGGGGCAAATGGACTGCTCCACCAAGCCCACGCACAGATACTGACTGACAAACCAGTCTGGGACGATGAAAACAGGGAAAAGAGGGGCGTAGATACAAGTCCCATGCACATCCCTGTGGGTGTTCTGCAGGCAGCGGTGCGCCTCAAACGAGGGGGTGAACCCAGCCACAAAAGGGTCCTGGGCAAGGGCACTTGGGCCAGTACATCCCAAAAGAGAGACAGAATTCTACTTTTTCATCTAACCCTGCCCCGAAGCTGTTTCAGGGATCTGGGAGCCACCTTTGAAACTAGCAAGGAAGCATTCACGAGGACATGGCTAAATGAAACCACCCTCTCGAATAGGAGGCTAGATATTGCATTTCTGGAAGCCTCCATGAATTCGTTAAGTGGAGGAGAGGATTAGGGTGAACTGTCACAGAACACAAGCACTTTGGAGGGGCCTCCCCTTGTCCTGAAAGCAGCACCCTGGAGAGAGGGGGCTTTCTTATGGAGCACAATGACTAAACCCAATGTTGAGCCTACTGTTTTGTGTCTTTAAAAAACATTTGTTTGTTTGTTTATCGTGAATGACATGTGGAGGTCAAAGACCAAGTTAAAGGAATTGATTCTCTCTTTCTACCAAATTGTTGGCTGAGGTTTCTGTCCTGTCCAGTTCCCACAGTCGTTAAGTCCCAAAGAAATCACACAGAGGTCTACATTAATTATAAACTGATTGGCCTAGTAACTCAAGCTTCTTATTAACTCATATAACTTATATTAGCTCATAATTCTTGTCTGTGTTAGCCACGTGGCAGCGAGGCAGTCACATCTTGCGTTCTCTGCATCTCAGTTACGACTGTAGACTGAAACTTCCCTCTTTCCAGAATTCTCATTGCCCCACCTCTACTTCCTGCCTGTGGTGGTAGCATTTAATCCCAACACTTGGAGGGAGATCTCTGTAAACTGAAGGCCAGCCTGGTCTACATAGTGAATCCCGGGCCAGCCAGACCCTGTTTCATATAGTCAGCTCAAGACAGGTGAAGACAAGATTGAGAAAGTCAACAGAGAAGGTTCCATATGTTGAGAAGCTTGGGCCAAGTATGGTTTGACAAGTTCCTGACACCAATCTCTCCCTTCGAAGGAAGACAGGATGACTGACACCTAGAACCCTGAGAGGAGAAACCCTGCTAACACTCACAGAAGGAAGCATGCTGGGGTGGGGGTGGAGGAAGCGGGATCAAATTCTCTTCACATATCCACTGCCAACCAAAGGCTTCCCTGAAGGCAACCTTGATGACATTGGACACTTGACATGGCCCCCATTAAACCATGACATTCCCCACGCTATGATAGGCTAAGTCTTTGGTATCATGTAGGCTTGCCGAGTTAACTACTTAGGTCATGTCCAAAGCCCAGCTCAAGATGCTGACACATAAAGGTCAATGTGCTGTGGCTTGAAGGTCAGGGGCAAGCAAAGGATTGCTCAAGAGGATGTGCCCAGAGTCACATCTTCAAGCCATAAACCATCTTTTCATCAGAGAAGTCTGAGTTGCACATTACCAAACACAACCTTAAACACTCGAGTCTTTTACTGGGACTCTGGTAATCAGAAACAAGCGCTTTGTTCTAGATCACCGGAGACACATTCCACAGCTGCTGTGTGTGTGTGTGTGTGTTTAAGTTCCTTGTTCAAAACGTTCATTTACAGCAACAGCGAAGCGTTCCCAGAAAAGATAATACACACCCACAGTGGACATTTCTTCCATGTCCTGCGCTGCAGCCTAGTTGCAAATACCACCACATAAAACAGCAAGCTGGCAGCATTCCGCAACATTGCCCCTTTCCACCAGGGCATTCCTTAAATAAGCATGTCAGAAATACAGCTCGCACAGGGGCAGGAAGCAAGAAAGCCCAAGTCTCAGACTGGTAAAAGGAAGAGACGCCACTTCTTATGAACCCTGCCGGGTAAGGAACGGAATGGGGTAGAGATCAAAATGTAACGGCTTCCTGAGCTTCGTGTCTGTCCTGACTTGCTAGCTAGGCCAGGAGGCATGGCGTCTCCTCTGAAGCATGAGTTTCAGAGTGAATGCTCACGGTTCAAGACCGTCTCCAGGAGGAAAAGAGGGGCTGAGCCAGAGCATAAAAGACAACAGGGAGGGGGTTCTGACCCTCCATGCCAAGAGCTGCCCTACCAACCCTCAGACAGCTCCACGTTCGTCCACCTCCGATCTTGTCCTTCTGTGCTCTGAGCAAAGGGTTGAACCAAACTGTTCCTTTAGCCTGGATTCTAAAAGGATGCTTTTGACTTTGTGGGGGGACAGGTGCCAATGTTTGGAGACATTTTCAATCCTAACAGGTTGCACCTGCCAAGGAGAGGTCATAAACGCATAAGGCAGGCCTTGTGCTCATAGCAAAGACAAGCTCAACACAACAATGCCTAGGCACAATGGGTGTATGTGTATATAAGTGTGTGTACGTGTATATACATATATGCATATAAATATACATACATATGGATATATATATATCCACCACATGTGTACCTAATATTTTCAAAAACCAGAAGGAAGTGTCAGATTCCCTGGAACTAAGAGTTCCAGACAGTTAGCTGTGCATTGCCATGTATGGACCAGGAACCCAGATCTTCTGCAAGAGAGCCATCTTGCAGACTCTAATTTCATTTTCACTATAAGGATGGTTCATACCAAAGGTAGATGCCATTCTCCAATCCAGTGGCCCAGAGCTGATTGCTGGGTCAATGTTTTGGGCCCTTTCTCCCATTCACATGCTAAAGCTCTAACCCTCAATGGGACAGCACTGAGCGGTGAGCCTTTGGGAATTATTTAAGCTGGAGTCTTGAGTGTGGCGCATGGAGTATGGAGAGAGGACAGCATGGAACTCACTTCTGTTCTGTTCCCAATAGACAGAAGAGTTCACATGGGCATCGAGGTGGCAGCTGTCCCAGAGATAAGAGAGGGCCTTCAAATGAAACATACTTAGCAGGGTTTTGATCTTGGTCTTCTAGCCTCCAGAAATATGAGCTAAGACAGACAGCTAAGAACAGAGCCTGGGAGATGCATCTACAGCCAGGTTTGGGCTTTCCCTGGAAACAAAAATAACTGGTCAAAGGCATTATGATGAATGACAAAATACCACTGCACTATCAACTGTGAGTGCCAGCCGATTTCTGAAAAGCAAATCAAAGGGCATTAAATGAAGACGGAGTGGCAAGAAGGATGTCTATGTGAGAAAGCTCCTTTTCCATGGGTTAGCTATTCCCTCTGTTAAGTACTTAAAGTCAAGCATCACTAGATTGGGACTTATTTCTTCTAGAGCGTGGCCAGGACTGTATCCTGTTCCCTCCCTGACTTCACCAGGCAGCTGAAGTATCCTGAAAACAATTTGCTGTTTGAGTCGCAACAAGCACACACTCGCGCAACCCTTACCTTCCAGGACAGGGTTGGACTGCAGAAGCTGTTCCTTGACTTCATTCACTTCGGCTCCTTTGCCACACACGGCCGCCACATAGGACATAACAAGCTTGCTGGCCTCTGCGGAGGGAAACAGTCCTGTTAGTCAATCACAAAGAAACTCTGAATCCTGTTGGAAGAGAGGACTCGCTAGGATTCCACAGGTCTTTACTTCTGAGTGGATCTACAGCTGTGGATTTTCAGCTGGCATACCATCAATTCAGTTAAGACAAAGCATGTCCTGGAAGTTTACCTCTGAGGTGGTAAAATGAAGGCTAAGTTACATGGTCAACAAAAGTCCCTGCAGGAGAATCATACTATACATTATCAAAGTGATCAAGCACATATAACTATGTTTTGTACATGATGCAAGCCAAAAAGAAAATAAACTTGCTCAGCTGAGTGCCTTTGCCGAACATATCTCTGGAGTTTAAAAGAACAGCTTCTCTTCAAAACGGTTTCTGAGGCAAACTGGTTTGTTCACAACTGGGCCAGACTGATTACCACTCTTCAGTACCAAAAGAGAGCAGCGAATGGGGGATTCTCAGTTTGCCAGGGCAGAGTCACTGCTATAGACTTTACCAGTAAACGAAGGTCAGGCTGCTGAGGAACCCACTGTGGAGAGCAGACAACTCCTTAGCTCATGTGGGGACAGGGAGAAGCGCTGTGTCGTTTGCTTAATCCTTCCTGCCAGTCAGTCAGTGACCCTTCCCTCAACAATCTTCCACACCGAACCACTTCACTCCAAAGGACAGCAGCATGTGCTCAAAGAGAAGGTGATCCTAGTTCCACCATGGCAGGGGGACAGGAAAGCAAGTGTCCTTGTCAAGGGGCTTCTCAGAGCCTTTCCCATGCGCCTGGATACTGTGGAACTGCAAAAGGGTCCACAGCGCTGTGTTCCCTTCAAGTTTCTTTTGCCATAGGGTCTGTTTCCTGTCCACGTGTCTGGTTCCAAGGATCCACAGTCAACATCTAGGAAATTCTCAACCAAGTGCCATCAGAACCAAACAGCATGGTCTGGGCAATCAGGGAGAATGAACCAATCTTAATATCCGGCACTTTCTCAAATCCTTATTCAGTGCCACTGTTGAGGAGGAGGAAGAAGGCCTTCTCTTGTGTATGAAGATGTCACTGCACAGGGACGAAATAAGGCTACCTTGGCATGACTGTTTCTCATGGGATTCCATCCCCTCTCCCCACAGGGGAAACAATGGATGAATGCGCCCAGCAGCATTTTGCACGCACTGCCTGTCATGTCCACGTAGACTCCTGAACAACATACTAGTGCCAACTAACACGGATGTGAAAAACACCAAGAATCGACATAGTTCCTAAGACGACTCCTTTGGGAACCCCAGCATTTATGACATAAGGAAAGAAACCAACTGGACAAGCCTTAAGAACTAAACCTAGAAGCTGGGTACTCGCTCAGCAGCTAGCGATAATGCTCGGTCCAGTTTTCTTCCAGGTAACGTAAATGGATCCTTCCAAGTTCTCTAGCAGTCTGTGATGATCCACTGCTACACTCTCCCTTCAGCAACCAGAAAGGTGCAAGGAGAATCTTTTTATCTTTGCAAGATCACATGAAACTGCCTTCATTTAAAGTCTCCAAACTACATAATTCCATTTCTCTTGAGTCTCGAGGGGCCACATTTCCCTCTACCCTCAATCTGAAGAGGAACCCCCTCTTCTAGATCTTCTGGATGGCGGCATCCTCCGCTGCTGGTCTTGGGCTCTGCCCAGGACCTCCAGAAATGATGTCCTATATTCCACATCTGCAGGCCAGTTCACACACTGCCTGGCCTCTCACCATTATGCTCGGACATACTAGAACAGCCTCCTTTTTTGAGAGCAACTTCTGGTCTTTCCAGTCTTACAAAACTAGTAAATTGACTCTATTTATAGGCAAAATAACTGTCTTCAACAGAACATGCTTTAGATAAAAGGGTAAGTGTTCTGTCAGGTAAACGAACAGAGAACATAAAAGGTCTGGGCTGTTTTGTTTATTCTGGTAACTATGGAGCGTTCTTCAGCCACGCCTCATACATCAGACTCAGCTACACCGACGCCTCTGGAAATCCTGCTTTGGTTCAGATGGTCCTGGGATAAGCCACCTTGGTGGGGAGAGAGAAGCCACTGGTGGAGCTTGGGTCTGGGGCAGATCGCTCAGGATATCCACTGGGCTTACATCACCTGACTGTTGAAATGCTTATAAGCTGACAGAACCCACTGGCATGTAGAGATGGTTTAATTTAAATAGGAATGTAGGCACTTTTACTATCTTAAAAACTTATTTAAGAAATCCTAATAGTTTTTGAGTATAGTTCAAGGGTACGGCTCATGTTTTAACAACTTAATTCTAAGTTGGTAGAAAGTTATCTATGCTCAGATTCTTAATTACCTTCAGGAATTCCACTCCACAGCTCATTTTAATAATTAATTTCTGGAAACAGGAAATGAAAATAATTTTTTTCAAAAAGCCAAGGAGAAGGCCCAGGGGGTACAAGTGCTTGCTGCTCATGCCTGACAGCCTTGGTTGGGATCCTTGGAGCCCATGAAGAAGTCACAAGGTGGACGATGAGGAGTCCATGGGGCTGCCCTCTGACTGCCAGAGCCATGCCCTCGCACACAAATATGAGCACATTTCTTCAAACAGAGCCATTCTTTCTAAAAGCGATAGCGTCTACATTTTTTATCGCTGATCTTTAACTCAAGTAGTTCATGACACAGCTACTTTGGAAAAAAGAGTAAACAAACATAGGACACGCTACATGGCCATGTTTTGTCTGGATGTTTCCATGCCTCTCCAGGCCAGGAACAGATCATCCTTATGACCATGGAAGCTTAACACAGGCTTTCAGCTTCATTTCCTTCTAGTTCTAAAGTTCAAATAAATTTGAATCTGCATTCAAATCTTTTTATGCATTTATAAAAATCAAATCTTCACGTAATAACCCCTATAAACACAGTGCTGCTGATAAGGAAAAACTGGAGAGCATCCTCCAGAGTTCAAAACCTAGTTTTTTAATCACTGACTGTTAAGCCTACAAATACAGATTCTTTTTTTAAAATATTATTTATGGTTTATTTAACTTTATTTTACGTGTATTGGTGTGAAGGTGTCAGATCCCCTGCAACTGGATCTTTAGACAGTTGTGAGCTGCCATGTGGGTGCTGGGAATTGAACCCAGATCCTCTGGAAGAACAGTCAGGGCTCTTAAGCACTGAGCCATCTCTCCAGCCCCCAAACACAGATTCTTAAACTTGGCAAAGTGTAACCACGAAGCTTAGAATCAGTTCAGGATGCATCATTTCTAACCCTGGCATATTCACGTTCATGTTTGCACGAATTTGAACCTTCAGCTCTGTTGGCAGTCAGACAAAACAAAGTCTTCAAGGCCAAAATCACTTCTCATAAAACAAAGTAGGGTGTTTACGGTTTAACACATACTAACAGACAAATAATAAGATACCTCTAGATCTATGCCACAAGTAATTCCCATAAGGAATCAAAAGGACTTATGGATGGTAGATTATAATATAACTCTGGAGACTTTAAAGTACTATATGTACTTCAAAATAGTTGATCTGTCTGTATTCTTTGGCATCTGGCATTGGGTCTTGAATAACATTATTACAAGTGTATTTTATAACAGTGGAGGTGATGGAGAAGAGGTACTAGAAGAATACTTGTGATCTTGAGACCAAAGCATGGGATCTCCCCAGGCACTAAAACCTCTCTCTCCATGTTCACTGAGTGGCACTGCTTGGATTTNGGACAAGCAAACTCGTCTTGAGCGCCTAGTAAATCTGTCCAGGAGTTAGCAGACATCTGCAACAGTTGTGGTCATCGATGCATACAATAACATATGTCACAGACAAGTCATGGATATCAGACTGCAAATAGAAAGGGCCATACATTTTCATGAATACACAGACAGACAGACAGACAGACTCACTCCGATGGATTTATCTACCTCTCCATCTCCTTGATTAAGATACCTAAGCTTTTCTAGGGACTCAGCTTACAAAGGTCTGGTGTTTGAGAATTAAGAGTAAGAATGCCTGCCAGGTGGTGGTAGTGGCACATGCCCTTAATCCCAGCACTCAGAAGACAGAGGCGGGTCTCTGAGTCCAAGGGCAGCCTGGTCTACAGAGTGAGTTCTAGGGCAGCCAGGGCTACACAGAGAAACCCTGTTTCGAAAAACAAAACAAAACAAAGAATGCCTGCCCCCAACGAGGCCACATTTGTGTCCAATAAAACCACCTTTCTGCTACTTAAAAGGATTCCCGCTTCAGATTCCCCAGGGCTTCACAGTCCAGCAAATCCAAATCAACCTGACAGACAACCGGGAACTCCATCAATGAAAACAAAAAGACCAAAATTTTGCAGTAAGAAATACAGTTACGGGGCCAGCGAAAGAGCTTAGTTGGGTAAAGGTGCCTGCAGCCAAGCCTGGCAGCCAGAGTTTGATCCCTATGACATACATGATGGAAGGAAAGAATCAGCCCCTCTAGTTGTCCTTTGACGCCTACACATGTGACAGGACATGTGTGCCCCCTCACAAATAAATAAATAATAAAAAAATGAAATATTAAAAAAAAGAAGAAAAACAGAGAGATGCAGGCTTACTACAAAGGGACACTGCCTGGTAACATTTTCACCGAAATAAATCATATGTAATCTACCTTTGAAGAGAGCCACAGACTCGCTGGTGACGTCTATAAAATATATGTGCCAGGAAGAAACATAACAGAGCTGGGTGCACTGTGGCCCTGAGCCCGCTTAGCTGCCCTGCTTCGGCATGTGTTTCCAGGGCTCTGAAACACGCTTCAGGGCTCAGGCCACACACAGCAAGTAGGAGCCTCACAGCTAGCTCGCAGAGCTACCAAAGACATGGACTGGAGGGAGGAGAGGCCAGTTGGGGTTTAGACCCGAAGGTCTTAATGAGCAAGGCAGGCTCCAGAACTCTTCAAGCAGACGGTGAATGAGTTCCTAGAAACTTATGGAACTGTGAAGTTAAGAACTGAGTAACTTCAAAGTGTTTGCTCATGTCAGGATAGTGTTTTCAAGGTGCATGATGTACTTCGGGGTCCTTGGAGACACGCAGGTCTGATCATTCCCTCGTGTGCGGCCTCCTGGCTCTCATGAAGCTTGACTAGTTTGTCATGAAGGCTCAGAATTCACAGGTGTGTACTCCAAGTTCACTGTCTCGAAATAGTTGGGCACTTTTAAAAGGCATGATGAATTTTTTATTTAGCACAGCGGTGATGAATTAAACGGCACCCCCAAAGCAGTCAGAGAGTTCACGCCTCTCCCTAAGAGCCGTATTATACAACCCAGGAGGCAGAAGACTGTCTCCAGTGTTTACGACCAATAACATCATCCTCTGCCAAGGGGGTTTTATGACCCAGTTAAATTAATTACTTCACATAAAATAAGCCCTCTGACACCACTCGGCAGTTCTATCTAAACTGCTAAGCACAGATCCGAAATGAAAATACTCTATGTAACGGACACCGTGCATTTCAGGCCCTCTGTAAATGTGAAGTCTGTTCCCTGTCATGTGTGCACTAACAAAAGTTAAACAGCGGCATGCACACGGAACTCAAAGTATGAAACTTGTGACGGAGATGATGTGTTGTTGGAAAAGTGGTCTGGCTTCTTCTCTCCTCCCTCAGAGCCGTGATGAAAAGCCCTCCCCAGATTCCTCACAGGGATACATCTCTGTGGTACATCTCTGTATTGACTTCTGTCATTTTATTTCATTTCCTCATAGATAACTTCATGAAACAGAGACTTTTTTTTTTTTTGGCTTTTTGAGACAGGGTTTCTCTGTAGCTTTGGAGCCTGT
>LOEQ01001526.1:139215-150136 GCA_001685075.1 Bramus lutescens
GCTGACTTTCAGCTCTGGGTTTGGGCTGCCCAAACTCATGGGCTCATGAAAATGCAGGATAAAGCTTAGTTCTTCAGGGGGGCAGGGGAGAGACGGGGCAGCTCACGTCTACACCAGCGAACATCTGAACTTCAATGTTATCACTGCTCTTTTCTTATTACATCTAACTCTCAAAAGAAGCTCACTGTCAAGTAGTGGCTTCTTCCAGCTCCTTGCTCATTATTGTCCGCATCCTCCCAATCGCAGCGCCATCCACCATTGGTGTCAACCTCCCATTAACAAGGCAAGGAAAAGCTCCTCTCCTGTCTGTTACTGCGCTCTGCGACCAGCCTTCAACATCTAGGTCGGTGAAGGACAAGAGGAGAGGAAAAGTGACATGTGACACGGGGTGGGAGCGGGAGAGGGAAGGCTGGACCCCTGTAGAAGAGGCACTGTCAATTTAACAGGCTTTAAGTCACGAATGTGCAAACATTCCTGAGTCAGATCCATCCCCAGCTGCGAGTTTTCAATGCTTCTGGCACTCCCACCACATGTCTTGCAAATAACAAACACAACCTGAGGGTTCTTCATGTGCCTGCAGTGAAACTGAAGATTTCCAGAGGACAGTCCATACCAGCCTTCTCTCTGCAGACTCCGGTTCAGAGCCCAGGAGAAGAGCCTCTGCAGCCAGAGCTTGCGACAGGCCATGTGTGCTGTTCCCAGAAGAGTCCTGGCAAAGCCCACGCCTCAGAGACCATCTCAGGGACCTGGGGAGACACCAGCCACCCACAAGCTTTTAAAGAGATCTCACGTGAATTCTGGCGCTACAGGCATGGAGGGAGGATTTAGCAGAGGTCTAGGGGCTGGGGTCCTGACTCAGCTGTTACACAGTGGTCAGTAGATCCCAGCAGGGCCACATAGCATTTATAATACCATAATACACACTGTTTACAGAACGCTCATGCGCCTGTTGTGGGCTTGGTGCTTGAATATATAATCTCATTTAATCCTCATATCTTCAAGGGGGAATTAGTAATACTCCCCCTGTATATCCACATGAGGAAACTGGGAAAAGGTAAAAATGTGCCTCGCTTTACACAAAACTGAAGACTTTCCAGAAAACCTGGAGTCACAGTTTGCAGAAAATTCCAAATGGATTTCAAGTATAAACAGCGGAAGATGTTGGAGAGGGTGAGCTGAGGGCTCAGATACTGCAGGTGTGGGTTCAAATGTGAGCACTTTCATCATCTCCTCCCTTCCCTCTCCATCCTCCCTTCCTATCCCTCCTCCCTTCCCTCTCCCTTCCTTCTCCCTCCTCCCTTCCTTCTCCCTCCTCCCTTCCCTCTCCATCCTCCCTTCCCTCACCTTCCTCCCTTCCTATCCCTCCTCCCTTCCTTCTCCTCCTCCCTTCCCTCTCCTTCCTCCCTTCCTATCTCTCCTCCCTTCCTTCTCCCTCCTCCCTTCCCTCTCCATCCTCCCTTCCTATCTCTCCTCCCTTCCTTCTCCCTCATCCCTTTCCTCTCCATCCTCCCTTCCCTCTCCTTCCTCCCTTCCTTCTTATCCTCCCTTCCCTCTCCATCCTCCCTTCCCATCCTTCCTCTCTTCCCTCTCCATCCTCCCTTTCCTCTCCCTCCTCCCTTCGTTCTCCTCCTCCCTTCCTTCTCCCTCCTCCCTTTCCTCTACCTCCTCCCTTCCTTCTCCCTCCTCCCTTCCCTCTCCATCCTCCCTTTCCATCCCTCCTCCCTTCCTACCCCTCTTCCCTTCCTTCTCCCTCCTCCTTTCTTTCTCCATCCTCCCTTTCCCATCTCTCTTTTTGCTGTATAGCCCAGGCTAGCCTTGAACTCCAGTTCTTTATATAGTCCAGGCTTGCCTCACACTCGTGGTTTTCAGTCTGCCTTAGACCCCCCCTCAAGGCTGGGAAGTATGTTTGTACCACAAGAGCAGTTAGCTCTGAGATATCGTTTTTCTGTCGAGAAGACTCAGTTTGTTTATGCAGTTCTGTGATGGGCTGAAGCCACTTTAAATAACACCCCAGATATTCAAGTAAGTTTTGTCTGGTAATTGACAGTTTCCTGATGGGTATCTCTGATGTTGAGATGATTATTATGATTAATCTCTTCTGTTGAGATGAAAGGTTTTTCTTGTAACCCGAAGGCCACTTTTCTTTCTAATCTAAAGCGGCTTCAGAAACTGTCAGGGACAATGCAGGAACCCTCTGAACCACATTACTTTCACCTCTGAAGCAGGAGTGGTTCAAAGCTAGGACTCAGGCAAAAGCAGTCAATCACAGAACTGTATAAACAGACTGATTTAATTGACTGTTGATAAATGAGCAACACATTTATTAAGGGCCAATTTTATTTGAACATTATATTAAATATAAAATTCCCTCATAGTCTGTAATCAGAGGCTTTCATAACATAGCCGAGATGAGTCTTCTATACAGAAGACAACATTTCAGAGCTAACTGCTCTTGTGGTACAAACCTAAACCCCAACCTTAGAGGGTCTTAGGTGGATTGAAAACTGTAAGTTTAAGGCAAGCCTGGACTATATAAAGAACTGGAGTTCAAGGCTAGCCTGGGCTACAGAGCAAAACACAGGGAAGAGGGATGGGAAAGGGAGACTGGAGAGAGGAAGGAGGAGGGAAAAGGAAGGGAGGAGGGAGAAGGGAGGATGGAAAGGGAAGGGAGGAGGGATGGGAGGATGGAGAAGGAAGAGAGGAGGGATGGGAAGGAGGAGGGAGAGAGAAGAGGGGAGGGATGGGAAGGGAGGATGGAGAGGGAAGGGAGGAGGGATGGGAAGGAGGAGGGAGAGAGAAGAGGGGAGGGATGGGAAGGGAGGATGGAGAGGGAAGGGAGGAGGGATGGGAAGGGAGAATGGAGAGGGAAGAGAGGAGGGAGAAGGGAGGAGGGATAGGAAGGGAGGAGGGAGAGGGAAGGGAGGAGGGAGTGGGAAGGGAGGATGGAGAGGGAAGGGAAGATGGAGAGGGAAGAGAGGAGGGATGGAAAGGGAGGATGAAGAGGGAAAAGAGGAGGAGAAGGGAGGAGGAATAGGAAGGGAGGAAGGAGAGGAAAGGGAGGATGGAGAAGGAAGGGAGGAGATGATGAAAGTACTCACATTTGAACCCACACCTGCAGCATCTGAGCCCTCAGCTCAGCCTCTCCAACATTTCCCACTGCTTATACTTGAAATCCATTTGGAATTTTCTGTAAACTGTGGCTCCAAGTTTTCTGGAAAGTCTTCAGTTTTGTGTAAAGCGAGGCACATTTTTAGCTTTTCTCTGTCCCTGTGTCCTTGTCTGGATATACAGGAAGACTATTACTAACTCCCCCTTGAAGATATGAGTGCCAAGTGAGATTACGTATCAAAGCACTAAGCCCAGAGCAAACATTTCACAAACAGTATCCATTATGGTGGTATAAATTCCACAGGGCTCTACTGGAATCTGCTGGCCACTGTATAACAGCCAAGCCAGGACTCCAACCCCTAGACCTCAGCCAAATTCACCCAGCCCTATAATGCCAAAATCATGAAGACTTTCACAAAATGGTCTTTATATACAGGAAATGGCCAAGTTACCATACAGCCCATGAGACAGTCGTAAGGAAGCTAAGGCTAAGATGATGCCACAGAACAGGTCCTTGGAATCCTCAGAACAAGAGCAACTCGGGTCACAGGAGGAAGCTACTCTGCTCTTAGGTCTTGGATCCTGTGAATTTGATCACAAGACACAAACTATCATGCGTCACCCTGCTATTAAATGGACATCTGTGTGACTTCCCCAATTCTCCTTTGTCTCCGGGATTTTACTAGAAGACACACTGTGGTCTAGCAGATGTTCTGGTTGTTTCTTACACCATTCCAAAGTGTGCAAAATGGTGTTAAGTCAATATTCTAAATGTGAGGTCAAGAACAGATGTCAATACCTCTCTGGTACTAGAAACAAAAACGCAATCTAGTGTATGTATTAACAGTGCCACTCTTGGAAACATAGCTGTGTGTGTGTGTGTGTGTGTGTTTGTGTGTGTGTGTGTGTGTGTGTGTATTGCTTATATGCATTAGGTATCACACACACACAAACACAACACTAATTATAACCTCGTTTTACAAGTGTAGCATTGGATTCACAGGCTGAAATAATGCAGCCGATGTGGTACACGTACATCAAGTGAGAGACATACATCAAGGCCCTTGTGAACTGGTGTGCACACACCCAGGACACCCACAGCCCCATAAACACCTGTCACAATGCTAGAAGAAAATTAGGACACAAGAGACCCGTTATATGCCCAGTTCACCGCCCGTGCTAGCTTCTTCTTTTTCTAGCACATCTGTCAGTCAGTTTCAAAGACTTCCACAAAGCCCGCTTCCTCGGGGTACACTATAGGACCCAGCCATGAGGATCTCAATAGAGGTCTGAGTCTCAGTTTACCCTAGACAATACCTGGTTCCAAAAAAGACCACAAACTGAGACCACCCAGGCACCACCCAGTAACAGACCATCCAAAGGTAATTCCTAACGTTCCAAACATTGTAGATAGGATCCCCTGCCAGCACACACCCATCACCTTTCACCAGGACACCCCTAGGCAAATGTCAGCCAATCAGGGGTCCTGAACCTTAGAAATCCCTCATCCTAGCCTCTACTATTATACAAATCCCACCCCAACTGAGCTGGGGCTCTCCGATTGTGCCAATATGAATATGCTAGATACTGGAAGAATCCAGAGACTCCGAGCTCTAGCCTGAATTTGAATAAGTATAAAGGCTCTTTGCTTTTACATACAGGACTCGGTCTCCTAGTTGGTTTTGCGGGGGGAACTCGGTGATCTGGGCATAACACACACGATCCTAATGACATCACCACACCGCATTTTTCTTGTTGTTTTTATTTTTCCAGTATTTTTCAATCTGAAAAAAAGAACTCATCTCTGTTGATTATTTTATCCGGTGCCTTAAATCACTGGCCTCAGACCAGACGTCCACAAATACATAAGAGGCCTGCAAACTGTGGCTGCAGATGACATCTAGGCCTGCTGGTCTAGCCTAAGACATTCCTACCCTACCAACTATAATCTTTCATCCCTGAGCTGTCAGTCAATTTCAGACCATAAATTAAAGAACTATATATGAATTCCCTGCCACGCTTAAATACCAGCTAAAAATACCACCCCAGGCTGCCTTTAATTTAGAGCAGGACAAGGCAACGCTGCCTTGTCATCCCTGAGACAAACTCGGAAAGCGGGGAGGAACTGTCCAAATAGACATTGTTCTCCGGATCCAGTAAAACCCTTCGCTAGGGTACAGTGTGATCCTGAGTTGTTCCGTTCCCTACTTGCCACAAGTCCTGAAAATAGCGTGAGGTGGTTACCTGGAAACAGAAATAGAGCAAAAATGAAATCTGTGCAATGAAGGCAAAAATGAGAGTGAGGTAGGAAAGACAGAGTGGGAAAGAGCATGTCCCCCAAATCTGCATGCTGGAAGCTTCACCCCGGATGTGGCAGTCAAGCCGGGGGAACCATTAAGAGGTGGCGCACCACCCTTAGAAGAGATTAATGTAGCTCTCACAGGATGCAGTTTCCTGGAGAGGGTTGCTATAAAAAGTATCACCAGGCCCTGGAGCCCCTCCCTGCTCCTCCCTGTCCCACGATGGGATCAGTTCTGAATTGCCATCACATCTTTCTCCACCTTGTGACAGAGTCGGGAACCCTCACTGGGACAACAGTACCATGCTGTCTGAAACACCAGAATCATTTGTCAAAAACATCTTAATCAAAAAAAAAAAAAAGTATTCGGTTACACAGCCACTCCACCTACAATATATTCCACTCCTGCTTCATGCCAATCTCCAGAGTAGGAACTCAGTAAGATAAGCACCAAAATATCCACTTCACGGATGAAAGGACTCAATTCCTGATACTGGGAGTCACTACAATTCCAAAGTTTGTTCTGTCTGCTCAAAGCCCAGATCTTTCCCCAAGAGGCCACGCTGTGTGTCACCTTCCACCTATTCCAGGGTCAAGTTCAAAAAACAAAATAACTTCTCTTTAAAGATTAGAATCACAATGAAAATCCATCTGCCCTGTAGAAGGAGATCGGTGTGTAACTGAACTGGCCCCCATGAACCCAGAGGCAAATGGCTTCTTCTACTTGGTGCTCATAAGGAGGACCACGAGGAGCTGTCAATCACTTGCTGTCCACTTCATATGATAGATGCTCTTTCCTTAAAATCTTCTAGGCTCGGCTTTGGGTTTTGGCTTTTGGTTGCAGGGTGTGGAGGGGGGAGCCACTTGGTTATCTTCTTGTTGATTCTCTTTGCTTTGGCTTATGAGGACAATGTCATGATAACCTATGACTTGAGAACCCGTCCTGTGTCCAATAAATTCATGCCGCTCTACACTGAGTGCTCGCTCAACACAAGGCCAAAACACTGATTGTGACTTCCATGTTTCACCTAGGTCACTTTGAGGCCAACTAATTTCAGAGCTTATACAAATTTCAATATCACATGAAACTACTTTTCACACTAAACAGGCTTTCCTAGTAGTGAGGGCATTTGATGTTCATGGAAAATCAACCCAAGGTCATTAGCACACGAACACTCTGGCATTAGATTTCTGGCTATGAATCCCAGCTCCATCCCATACCCACCGTGTGACCACGGAACAGACACTAAGTCTGTCTGGTCTGTTTTCTCAGATGTGATATGAGAATGTTACAGCATACAAGAGTCTGTAAGAACTAAATGAGCTAAAACATAAAGGACTTAAAGTATTCGAGGAGCTAACAGACTTTCCCCGGGTCTCACAAGCAAAAGTAGCAGGGCCAGGCCTCAGGTTAGGTCTTTGCTCTTGGGTGTCCAGCAAACTACTTCTAACAGAGGCCTTTTCTTCAGATGGCCTCTGTCCTCAAACCAGATGTGGCTGTGACCACAACACTTGAGTTAAATGCTTATAAATATCACACAGAAATTTCAAGAACAATACAGGATCTGCCGCTTGAAATAACTGCCTGAGACTGGCAGATAACACACACACTGCATCAACCTGGGAGAGATTTGCCAGTTACACAGGTTTTATGAAAGTTTGCACAGGTTAAGAACTAGCACATTATTATCAAAGCCGGCTGTCCTCAAAGTGTGCAAGAGACAGGTTGTCCTGGCAAATCAGACACAACAACCCCCTATGCCTCACCACCAACTGCCACAGCTTTATCTAACCTTCTGACAGGTCTCCACTCTGAACTCCCAAACGCACACACAATCCGCTCTCCGCCTTTTCTAGGAGCCAGCCACTCCCACACACGGCAGTGCAAGCATCTCTTGAGAACAGATCTGGGTCCTCCTCCTCCCTTCCCCGTTTAGTCTAGGCAGAAGGAAAAGGGGCACTGAAGATTTATCCCATCCCACTTGAACCTCATCGAGGCTGGGAACTCTGAGGAAAAAGAATGCGTGTTTCCAGCTCTAGAAGAGAAACAGTATCCTTCCTTACATGAACAGTTTACAAGACTCTGAACCAATACTACTTCTGGAAACCTGGCACAAGATAACTACATTTTCATGTTACATGGCTCGATGCTGCTTGAAATGTTTTTCAAAAGCATATGACTTTTATTTAAAAAATTAAAGGCTTTAAAAAAAGGTATGTTGAAATTACAAAAACCAAAAGGACAGTTAGGTAATAAGAACAACATGAAGCTGGACTTTGGTGCCGGCTCGGAGCTCTGCTAACAAATGCAAGGTCCAAATGTCGGATTCTCATTCAGTCCAGCCTGGAAATACCCTGAGCTAAGTCACTCACACACACAGGGAGCACTCCTGATGCACACACACAGGGAGCACTCCTGATGCACACACACAGGGAGCATTCCTGATGCACACACAGGGAGCATTCCTGATGCGCACAGACAGGGAGTACTCCTGATGCACACACACACACAGGGAGCACTCCTGATACACACAGACAAGGAGCACCACTGATGCACACAGGGAGCACTCCTGACACACACAGAGCACCATGATGCACACAAACAGTGAACACTCCTGATACACACACATATACAGGGAGCACTCCTGATGCACACACACTATGAGTGTGAGAAACTCAATTTTTTTGTAACAAAAGGAGAGAAATCATTTACGGCACACATAAGTATCCCCAGGAACATATGTTAGTGTCATACAACATGAACCGTCTTGTGTCTACATGAAAAGTGCTTGGTAAATCTCAAGATGTACAAACGTAAGTCAGTATAATTCTTGCAATATTTTTGTAAACTAACCAAACATCCAGTACAAAAGCATGGGATCCCATCCCCAAAAGCAAAGACAATTTGTACTAGATTTTCGAAGCTGTCACTTTTACAAGCGCAATTAGTTTAACATAAGATCTTGAAACTGGACTAATTCAGACCTGTATATGCAGACCTGACAATTCAGACAGAAAGCAAACTAAATTTAGTGCTGGATGCTCAAAACACTTCTGCCAGCAGACAGACACCTTGGCTCTTTACCTTCCAAATCTGCCCTCCTAGTTCTTACTTAAATTGCTGGTCTCCTCTTCCTGGACAGAACCACAGTCCTGACCAGCCACCCTAAAAACAGAACCGTCTGACCTCAGGTCTGCCTCTTCTTCCATCACAAAAAGGCCCATATGAAACCTGCCCCTGCTGCAAGCTTGCCCAGGGTGGGGGTGGGGAGGCCGGAAGGGCTGACAAAGGGCAAAAGGAACACAGGACAGCAGAGCTTGGGAATGTCACAACTAGCATTTCCCAGCCCCTGACCCTGTATGCTTCATACCCGCCAATCCAATTCTTCCCTCATCTCCCCCTATCTGACCTTTCCCTGTCTCCACCACACAAGTCCAAAACCCTCGCTGGGAAGGACAGGCCGACCTGTCCCCAACACTGTTGCTACTGGGGCCACAGACACGAACTAGCATGTTGCTACTTAAACAAGAGTGTTAGCCCCCTTCACATGATATTACTGGAGCACTTCAAGGAGTGTGGTACATCAAAATCAACCCACAGGTTACAGACGAAACCTCAGCTACTTTGGAAGCAAGAGGCTGGTGAAACATGGCTGCATAATTAGACTTATTTCTGCCTCAGATGCTCCGAAAAATCGATTCGCCCTTTTCTGCCATCCGAAGTTCCCAGTCTGGGAAGCACACTGTTGGGGGCCCATGTAACTAACACGCATGGGGCACAGCTCTTATATGGCAGCAACGTCAACACAGCCGCTCGGTGACTTTAGGGCTTTCTCAGCATCCATCTCTCTTCCACTCTTCCGGAGTCGCTAACAGTGTTTGGCTGCTTATTCATCCCCTCTCACACCCTGGAGTCCGCTAAAGGACAACCCAGAGAATGCTAGGATTTATGCTCACTCAAGAGCGGCTCACAGCTAGAGCAAAGTCACCTCTCAGACAGCTCTGTCAGAGTAGACACTCCCTGACCTTTTCTATGGGGATGGGGGGCTGGGAGGGAGAGGAGCAGCAGGGTGGAAAACAAGAAGCCCCCAAACTATGCTCACACAACAGCCATGCCAAGTTTCCAAGTCTAGGCCAGCTTTCTGGTCCCAGCCACCTTGTCAACCCAGTGTTAACACATGTACAGGACGGAGCGCCCCAAATGGTTGCCTGAGGAACAGAGCAAAGCTATAGGAAGATGCAACAACATCTACTCTGAGAAAGAACTGAAAAATCAACACAAAACACAAAACAAACAATGCGATGTTTCATGCAGGTCAAACGATTTTGTCATAACCCACATCGGAAAGGAAAGCAAGAATATTGTCAAAATAAGGGCCAGAGGCAGGTCTCCTGGGGTTGGCCATTCGAGGCCGGCAATCATGACCGCACCTACCAGGCAGCCCTTGTATTTTTTATTACCAAAGCAATGTATGTTTACCTTAAGCAGGACAACATAGAGAGCTAACAGTATTTCTCCCCTGTGCCCACAGGGTTCCACCAACGGCATTCAGTTAGCAAGCCTTTCTCATCGATCCAGGCCCATTTGAAATAGCAGGACAGTGCTACATGTGTTACTCTAGAACCTGCTTCCTTCCCACTGAGAACAGAAACTGCTTTGTCGTCTATGGCGTGTTTAAAGGTGCAGCAGGAAGACGCACATCTCACCAGAGCGCAGCCGTCAAGCACCATGGAAAACATCAACTAATGTCAATATCTACAAGCAAAAGTCAATTTTCTACTTTCTGTCTTATAACCAGAAAGGGCATTCCAGGAATAGTTTAGGAAATAAAATCATGCAGAGCTGAAACCCAGACATTTTGTCTACTAAAGACTCATGGGCGTTAACATTTAGTATTTTGTTAAGAGGGGCATTGTTTTGGTTTTCAGTGGCCACAACAAACCAGGTATTCAAATGCACAAAAAACCTGGCTCTCCTGTCTTCAGTTCATCGGAAAGTGAATTGGGTGGCTCGGTGCCAAAAAGAAAAATGACCAGCAACATTAGTTAGGATATAATTGATTCCTCTTATCTTCATCTCAGAGACTGTGACTTAAAGGCCATCGTTCACTTGCAATCAGACCACGCTTTAAAGCTGCAGAATGGCCAAGCTTTCCCACCTGAAAGCGGGTACTGTACACAGAGGGGAGGAGAGGGGAGGAAAGGAGGGGGAGGGGAGGCCAAGCCAAAGAATGCCATTCCCCAGCCCTGCAGCCCACTCAACACTTTCTCCTTTCCATTGGGATCACCATTGTAAATAAACTCTGAACTGGAACTAATCCTTGGATTCTGCATCCCGTTATCAAAGTGGCATCCTGATGTAGGAGGGTCATCTGTGTATGTGTTACTTTCATTGGTTAATAAAGAAACTGCCTTGGCCTTTTGATAGGCCAGCCCTTAGGGGGGTGGAGCAGACAGAATAGGATTCTGGGAGAAAGAAAGCAGAGTTAGGCAGACGCATGAAGCTCCGGCCCA